>JAAAKQ030499703.1:0-32884 GCA_010016005.3 Zanna intricata | reverse complement strand
TCATCCTCTGAAGTAATACCTTACGGTAGTTCTGGAGGCTAAACAGAAAAAAAGAGAGGCTAGATGGGAGAGGCTGGATAAAAGGACTTGCTTGTTAGTTCTTCTGGTCTCTTCTACAATCCTAAAGTTTTACCAATAATATAGGAGAGAATGCTTTACTGCTTTTTTTTCAATGAGAAGTAGAAATAAATCAGATGAAGTAGGATCGACATACATTGATAGCTAGCAGATGATTTATTTTAAAATAAAATCAGAAGTAATGAAATGTAGTAATTTACAGGAAAAAAAAACATTTTCTCAGTAAATTGGGAAAAGTAATACAAAATTAATCATCATAATTGAAGAATTAAGTTATTTAAGTTTTCAAAATTAGAAAATATGGACATAGGCCATCAAAAACAGATTACTGCACTAAAGAGAGCCTTTACATAGGAAAAAGATGTGTTGGTATCAAACTTAAATATAGGATTAGACATATTAGAATAAACTTAAAACTGTTTGAAATGTAACAGTTTAAATAAAAACAATATACAATACAAACAATATATAGGCGATGAAATATAAACAATAGAAAAGCCAAGAAAACTGAAGAATAAGGACTATTAAAATGTTAGTTTTATTTAGAATGTTAACAAAATTGATAAAGTTTGAAGTTTAAGTTTTTATGATGAAGTGATAAATATAAGTTGTCGGAAACTTTGTTTTCTTTTCTTCATCTAAAAGTTTTTAGGTTTTAGTCAGGAAATCAACAAAAGGAACATTACATATTTTCTAGACAAATAATTTTTCAAGGATGTTTAACTATCACTACTGATGCACAATACAAAATATGGTATGTGCTACTGTTATATTAATATGTATGTATGTACCTTATTTTAATTTATTCTACTCTTTAAGTTTGTAACCGTATAAAAATGAATATTTATGAAACTTTCAAAATCGGATTCCCTCATATCCAAACAGGATGCTTTTCATTCATAGCTATAATTTACATCATAACATTAGATGTTCATATTTATAACTTTCTCTAAAACATGTAATATACTCAAATATTACATAGAATTGTTCACTGATATTTCTGTTTTATACAAGTATGCTTAGAAATTATACATTTTTCAGCAATAAAATTTTATGAAAAGAAAGAGGAAAGCGAGACAAATTTTCTATAAAAAAAAATAATTTTTCCAAAAACTCTATGTATTTTTTTAGTAAAAAATAACTCAACTTTTTACCTGATCTTTCTGTATAATTTATTATGTTTATAAGCGTATAGTATACATTTTTAATTTTTAAATTAAAAACTGTTTGAAGGCCATAGGTGAAAACAATATGATTAAAAATAACTTATTTATTCATTAATTCCTGCAGTATGCAACAGACAAAGTCTCAGTCACTGACCAATAGAGAGACCCTTATGGTATGTGTCTTGTGAGAATTATGAAACTCCTTCACTTCAGTATGTAGTTGCATATAATATTAGTTTTGTTTTATATTTTTCATATATTATGTTGTGTTTGTTAATTTTGTATTGTTCAAGCTTGCTGAGATGAGTATATGCTGTAAACATAAAAACAAAGATATCAGCAGTATTGTTAAACAATATTAAATTTAAAAGAACAGAAAACTTTGAAAAATCAATATATTAAATAAAAGGACACTATATAGTTCAAATATATTTTTCAGTTACATATCAAAGAAATTTCCTGACCTCCTTTAAAATTCCCATTTACAATAGTACCTCTTACAGTTCCACCGAGAAAGAAATGAAGATTAAAGAAGTTATATTTATAATATATATATATATATATATATATTTATTCTTATATATATTTTTGAAAATTAGAGCTCTGAAACACTACAGACAGGGTAGGTGAGTGGTCTTACTTTTTACTCCTGTGTCTGGTGGATTTAGATATTTATATTTAAATATTTTCTATTTATTGATTTATTTTTTTAGATTAAAAAATTTAAATAAAATTTTAAATTCACAGAAAATCAAAAACAGTAGCTTTTGATCTGTACATTATGATGTACAGATCTGAATGATCTGACATTCATGTAGAACAAGTGATCAACATTCTAAAATAGAAGAGAAACCACACAAATCTTTTGTTTACTTATGTTAAAAGTAAAAGCTAATTACCTCCATGAAGAGAAATTTTCACCCCCACCGTAGCTTGGAAGAAATTAACAAGAATTATATATTAAAACTTTGTTAAAGTTAATAAGGTAACCCATCATTTTTAATAATCAGATGATCAGTGTAGTCAGTTAACACTTAAATGATCTTTTGGAATATGTTTCCACTGAATCCATTAAATTACTCAAACATTATGGCATAAAACAGTTAAAAATATTGCATCACATTTTTTTATCTCCTTTTTTCCTATTATTAACTTATTCTTACATGTAGTGCTTTGACATAATTACTTGAAAGACATTGAAGTAAAAAATATTTTTGTAATATGAATGACGTAGAAATTTAACTTACTGTACACCAGTACATTTGGCAGTTGTAATAACATGTGCTGGTTGTGGTGTTTTGAAAAGATTCACTTTGATAAATTTTCAAAGAATTGTGTAACTGAATTGTTATCATGAGTCATTTTTGTGGCTTGACACCTTGTATTTTTTTATTTGTCTTTTTTCTAGAATATTTTTGTTGATTTATCTGTCCAGGGGTACATACATAGTTTTTGAAAATGGTGATATAACTAAGGCTACAATAGAGCAAAGGAAATGGGAGAAGAATAAATTTCATTTTGATGATGTTGCTGAAGCTATGTTGACTCTCTTCACTGTCTCCACATTTGAAGGCTGGCCTACGTACGTATTTTGTAAATTAGTCAAACAGGATTTAGCAAGTATAAAATGTTTAAAAATGTTCTTTGTGCTAGCCATTTGAATTTCATTTTTTTAATTTTGTGATAATCAAAATTACCACAAATAGGGATAGGGACTAGTAAAATTATTTTGTTTTTATTTATTGAAAATCATTCATTGAACATTTATGAATAAAATACAGTTTTATCAGTAACATTTCTTTGTTTATAACCAAAATCAGAATTAGATGGTATTGTAATTTAATTGGTACTTAGGTAAGGTATGAAATTGTGATTTAATTTAATGATATTGTCACGTAAATTGTTTTAAATATAATACTCGTATATTATGTATGTAAAGTTAGGCTTAGCTTTAAATCATTTCATTTATTAAGCAACACCTGATAAATATAACATGATCTTTAATGACTGTCAAAGTCATGATCATCAGAATCTTTGTGTTCTCCATTCTTTACATCTACTAGTTTCTATCTTATATAAAAAAAGTGATCATTTTATATTGTCTCCCTTGAAATTTGATGTTTGCTTTATCGATAGCTAATGGTAGTTATGTTCATTACTCAGATTCCTACTTCATGTGACTGAAAGTGTCCAATGTAATTGGTACAGTAGCCATTTAAAATAATTGTTTTTGAATTTTTAGTATTCTTTAGCTTAGTGTTATTGATTTTCCCTAAATATCCTTCTGAGTTGAACATCTAGATTTAATCTCTTAATCGTATAGCAGTTACTGGTTTTGGCTAACCTTTTGATGGATTTCTGTTGTTTTCGTTCAAGATTATACTCAATTTTGTTCAAGAATATACCCAACTACTGTAAAGTTAGCAACACCTTCATGTTGACATTATTAAAATCAGTATGATGAGACATTGGTTACTCGGTTTTAAATTATAAACAATGTAGTAGCACAATGGCACATGAATGTACAAATAACAGAACTGTCAGACCCACCTTTCATGATGTACTCAGTTTCTTGAGCTGAATTCAGTGATGTTCATTGGCTAGATAGCCAATCTATTAATGGATTGCACATCAAACTTAATCATGCAAATATATAAGATTTTTAGAATTGCATTTTTATAGCTGAATAAAACTTATAACGGTTGAATTATAATGTTTTTGTCAATTTCATTTCATTAATAATCATTTTAATCCTTATACATGATGTTCTGATTGCTTTGAATTTTTCAAATCTCCTTCCTTAATTCTCATTTTTTCTTCTTCATCACTTATGGATAAGGTTCTGTAATCTATTTTTATACTAATATCATCCTCAAACAACCTAATTGCATGACAGTTTGAAATTGATATGTTAATTATATTTATTTATATTATTTTATTTTAAAATTCCTGTTTTTCATGGTCTTTAGATGTAGGTAATGTCCATTACATTACTGTTGATTACATCAACTAGAAAACATCAACTGTTTATCAGTTCATGCACATTTTTTCAACTGTTAATCATTGGTTGTGTTAACTAAAGAAAATAGTGTAGCATGCAGGTTAAAAAACTCAGCCTGTGTAGTGATCTTTTGGTTATATGAGTTTCTTTCACTCTTCTAAGTAAACTTCTGTTTTACAAGTTTGATTTATGTTTTGAAAGAGAGTAATATTAATTAAAAGTGTGTGTGTGTGCGCACGCGCACACACACACATTTTTAATATTTAATAGAAATTTATATGCATTTTTTCATTGTTCCAATGCTTTAACAGAGTTAGAAGTAAATCATCTCTCTTAAATGTATTCTAAAAACTAACACAGGGTCTGCTGAAGATTCTGTCTTCATAATTTGTAAAGAATTATCAGATGTATAATGAGAATAGTAAAATTTTCCTATTTTTGTTTTTTATATTCAAAGACCTACTTAAATTTTTGCTATTTATATATTTATTAAATAATGTTGAATTTTATTAACCTAAAAAATGTATTATTTTCTTTTAAGAAAACACTTAGTGATGTTAGAATGTACTGTTAAATTTACTACTACTTCATGCTATTTTCTTGCACGTCTTAAGTATTTTATTTTTAGTATTATTCTTTATTTAGTTCAGAGATATGGAGACTAACATAATTAGAATAAAGTATCAGTACATGTGCTGTTAATGAAGAGATTGCAGTATGAGAAATTTGTCATTCTCATATAAAGCTAATTATGTTTTCTGTCATTTGTATTTTTTTATAACAATGTAATGAAATAATTAAAATCTGTTGGAGAAGTAAAAACTTACTTGATAGCTGTAAAACATTCTGTGTTTTTCTAGACTTTTGTATGTTTCAATCGACTCAAATGCTGAAAATGTTGGTCCTGTTCATAATTTCCGTCCTATTGTCGCCGCATACTACATCATATACATCATTATTATTGCATTCTTTATGGTTAATATTTTCGTTGGTTTTGTCATCGTCACATTCCAGAATGAAGGAGAGCAGGAATATAAGAACTGTGAACTTGACAAAAATCAGGTAATTTTCTGTATTTAATGGCTGGGTATTTATAAATACTTATTTGCAAGAATGTATGAGCGCGCGCGCGCATGTGTGTGTGTGTTTTAGTGTTCCAACATGAGCTACAGATAATGAGTATAATTTTTTAAAAGTAGCCTTTAAAATATTGATAATACTTTTGATTACCAGAAATACCTTCTAATATGAGGACAAACATTTAATAGTTCAGTTTCCAACTCACAGTCCATCCAATTTTTACATACAGATAGTAATTCAGTATGTATTACTACTACATGTATGTATGTACTACAGATAGTATTCATAGATTGAGATAGAAAATGATTTTTGATGATGCATTAAAATAAAAAACTGCGGTAAAGTTTTGTTTTTCATAGACATCTCTAAAAATACAATTAAGATAAAAACTGTGACAGTAAAGCGAAAAAAAAGAAAGTTTAACATCAAAAAAGTTTTTGCTGATTTTGTAAGATCAATTGTTTTTGAAAAAATAAAAAAAAAAATAAAATATTTTGATAAAGATTAGTTAATCATAAAATGAGTTAATAAAATTTTTTTATGGATAATTCTGTTGTTTAGTATTGCATAACTCTTTAAAAATTAAATTAAAAAAGTATTTGAAAGAAAAAGTATTTTACTTTCAGAATTGTTATAAAAGCTAACTTGTTAAACTGTTAACTTGATTTGAATTAATGAATTGTTGTATATATTTACCAAGAAGGTTTATAAAATCTTATACAAAAATCTTTCTTGATTGTATAAAATTGTAAAATAAACAAAGAAGCATTACACATCATCTCAGTTTCACAAATTACTTCTGAAAGATTATAATAGATGTTTATTAACTCAATCTGAATCAACCAGTAAAAATTTTGGAATATTATAAAATGGAATTGCAAGGTGGGTTGTTAGTTTGATAAATTTAATATAAATCTGAAATAAATAATTTTAAGCTGTAATTTTCTACACCTAGTTCTCTCTCTTTAATGCGATTATCTTAACTTTTAGAACATCAACTGGCATTAAAAATGATTTTATTTTTTTGCTTGATGAATTAATTACAACAGCTTTAAAGTTTGTTCATGGGAATATGGAAATGGAAGTTTGTAATGTATGAAAACTGCCTTGCTTGAACTGGATTCAAACCTAGGACCCTCAGATGAAAGGCTGAGATGCTACAACTCCGCTGCAGAAATCGGTATTTATATTTGAGATTTATGCTTATTCTTAAGGTAATAAATTGTAATCATTTTTTTTTCTTTTACAGCGAAACTGTATTGAGTTTGCTTTAAAAGCTAAACCAGTGAGGAGATATATTCCTAAACATCGATTTCAGTACAAGGTTTGGTGGTTTGTCACTTCTCAGCCATTTGAATTCACTATATTCATTTTGATTTTGATAAATACTATAACACTGGCAATGAAGTTCTACAAACAACCAGAACCATATACCAAAGTGCTTGATGGACTTAATATCTTCTTCAGTGTTGTTTTTGCCCTTGAATTTGTTTTTAAATTGGCAGCATTTCGTTTTAAAGTAAGTTATTTTTTTTTTTTATTTATTAATTTGAATCTAGTAAATAATTATAATGTTTAAAAATCAACATTGCATTTTAATTCTTTGAAACCTGAACCTGACAACTTAGATTTATTTTACTTATACAGTAAAACTTGAGTTAACAGAACCTATATTTAACGGAATCCTGTCTACAACAGAAAATTTCCCTGGTCCTGTGAACTTATCAAAGATATGATGTTAATTTTTCTTGAAATAATGGAAACCTGGCTGATGCAGAAACTGAAAAATCTCACAAGTTAACGGAAATGTTTTCTGAGAATCGTGTAGAGTAATATAATTTTTGCAAAAAAATAGGTAAACCCACTTAATTTATACATAAAGTAAAGTACTAAATTTTCACACGATATAAAATAGAATACGTATACTATACAGTATTATACATACTGTATGTATACAGTATACTGTACTATGCTATGTTATAAATACCCTGCGTAAACTAAAATAAAAGTTAGTCATATCAGAGTTGTAACTGATAAATTATCATTTAACACTACATAAATGTTTATATTTTCAATAACTCGTCTCCAATCATAATAGGTGATGACAGACAAAGAGTGTTAAAACCTTGTACAGGTAACAGCACACAGTCATTGTTATTTTGGCTACTTACAGTAAACTAGCCTTTATACCTACTACGCTGTGAATTGCAACTTAACACACTCCCATCATTCCTTATCTCAAGTGACAATTTTTATTTAAATTAATTATGTAATGCCGGTAGAAGTAATTTATCCAAACATCGTTTTTGTTCATTACAACAAAGTCTTCTTTACTCTGTGTGTGTATATGCATTTTTGTTTTCAATTTGGAAAAAGCGGCATCAAGATGTGTTTAAAGAACTAGGTGGCAAAGCTGGAGATGTGACGACAGTAACTAACTGGAAAACAAAACTTGATACTTTGAAAATTACGAATCTAGAAATATTGTAAACGGGGACGAAACTGGACTTTTTTATCATTCACTAACAAATAAAACTCTTTGCTGGAAAGGAGCATGTTGTACAGGAGGAAACATTGTTAGGAGAGGTTGACAGTTTTTGTTTGTGGTTTTATGACAGAACTAGAAAAACCGCTTCTTATTGGAAAGGCTGATAAGCTGAAGTGTTTTAAAAACATTAATAAAAACAATCTTCCTGTAGTATCAAGATCACACAGAAAATCATGGGTGACGTCGCGCATTATGAAGACATGATTGTAAAGGTTTAACACAAAAATGAAGCAATAAAACAGAAACATTCTTCTCTTTTTAAATAATGCCTCATGTCATCCTGATATTGCATTAAGCCATGTTAAATTAGCTTCGTTCCCATCAAATCCAACAAGCATTACCCAGCCTACGGACCAGGGTGTAATTAAATATTTCAAATTACACTACTATTGGTTTTTCTTTTTTGAAATCTCAGTTAGCAACTACTGAAATGGCAGTACCTTACTTTGGCAACTACTCAACTGACTTAACCTATATCAATGGTTGATGCTGTAATTTGGCTGTCAGAAGCATTTAAATGTGTATCGGCAGAGACGATTCAACACTGCTTCCAAAAAAGCAAACTTTCAATTGAATGCGGCTACAAAAACAGAACTTATGATGACATTTGATGACTTGCAGGAAGAACTGAACAGGGTGTCTTATGAAAATATAAATTGCTGAAGATTTTGTTTACATGGACAACTTATTAGAGACCAAGGCTAACACAGAAAATATAAATGTATTTAATAACCACCATAAAGAGAAAACTGAAAGACAAAAGCAATTTCGATAATGAGGACAGTAACAGTAATGCTAAAATAGTAACAAGTGATACAAAATCTACATCACACAGTGCAGTGTTATCCAACCTATTAGACCTTCAGGAGTTTTTCACGAATGTTGACAGAAAACAGAATAGCTGAAAGTAAAAGTTCAGTACAAACAAAAAATAATTTTTTTTTTTTTTCTTATAATAAAGATCAAATTACGTAATGGACAGTTATAAAGTACATTTAGATTATTTTAAATTATGTTTATTAAAGTGTATTAATTTAAGGTACTGAAATTTGTTATTTTTCAAAATTATCAGTTCCTAAATTTAAGATGTTTTAAATTAAAATATGAAAATTGTTCTACAATCCAGTATAATGTACCGTACTTGCTGACATAAGATAGAAATTTTGTGCTTACGAATTCATTAACAAACTACTATTCAGTTCACTGCTAAAAATGAAATGAGTTTCTGGTAAGAGGACTACCATATTTTTTCTTTTTAATTGTATAGTTCGCTAGTTCATCCCTGTATTCACCAGAACCCTGATCACAATGGGAAATATTTTTGTTCTTGCAAAATTTTGTTAACTCAGGTTTTACTGTAATATATATATGTATATATATATATTTATATATATATATCTATATATATATATATATATATATATATATATATATCTTTTTCATTTTCACCTCTTTGGAATTACATGGCATGCAGGGTATCTTTGGAAAGTTAAACAAATGGATCATATTTTAAAACTAAAATCAAATTAATATGTAACTAAAATCTTGAAAATATAACTAAAATACAATAAAAAATAAATAAATTAATGATTTATGCCATTTTTTTAAACATTTTTATTTTCTGACTGCTGTATATTACTTATGTAGACTAAACATGATTCTTCAATTAAAAAAAAAATAAAATTCTTCTATTTTTCACATAAGTTATTACATAACAATTATATTTCAGAAATGTACATTTCTCAATAATCACAGTTCACTATACAGTGTTTCTAAAATGGTGATATGGCTGTATTTTTTCATTATGATTAAAATATCAAATTTTAATTATAAATATTGTACCTAATGATCTTTATAAAAGGAGCTGAAAATTTAAAGCAAAACAAAGAAATCATTAAAAATTATCATTTGCTTTCAAACATCACTGTAACTGTTTAAACTTCATGGATTAGAAATTAACCTGTATTGATGTTTTACATTAAATGGCCATTTTTATTTGTCCATGATATTCTTTTGTAAATGTGTGTGATTATGAGGTATGTATTTGTAATTAATCAGTTTTATTTGTTAATAATTTTATTCAGTTTTTTGTTATTTTTATTATATATGAAAGTATGCTAGCAATCATTATCAGCAGCATTATTATATTTGCTATATAATCTCACTTTTAGTTGTATATCTTGAATAATTCATCGGGACAGGAAACTCAGCACAAAAGTCAACAGATTGGTGATAATAATTTCCTTTGATTAATGTTAAATTGATTAATTTTGATTATAATCGGTGAAACACAGGTATTAGAGTTTTGGAGCTAATGTTTATCTTTATCAATTCTACAAATATGATCATATAGAATTTAAGCACTTTAAATTTTTAATGCGTGAAGTTCAGTTATAAGATGTCAGCTTCAGAATATTTTACCTGGAGAATACTTACTTTTCAGTAAAAAAGAGAAGAAA
The DNA here is from genome assembly GCA_010016005.3 of Zanna intricata. Lineage (NCBI taxonomy): Eukaryota > Metazoa > Arthropoda > Insecta > Hemiptera > Fulgoridae > Zanna > Zanna intricata. The sequence goes on along the minus strand of JAAAKQ030499703.1, from coordinate 22,552 downwards.
TATAAATGAAATTTCCTGTTAAAAAATCTGACTGTAATTTTTTATCTTACACAAACAAAGCCAAGCTTTGTGTACATAAGCTAAGCTTATTTCTTTGTGGTGGTCATATCAACCCTTAATAAGTTAGTGCCTTGAATATCTATTTTTTCCCTACTTTTTTCCCATCATTTATAATTCCCTTATTCCATCCCATCAAAAAATGTCCACCTGTTATGGTAACAATTATGGTACAACTGTCCTTTTCTAAGAGGAATGCAAGTTCGTCACTGATAATGTGGTTAATTAATTTATATGAAAATTAATTTTTGTTTGACCATTGAAGAAAATTTGGAATAGCACACTAAGTGTATTTAGCTTCTTTTATTTTTTACCGAATCTCGACTTCTTTATACAGAAGTCTAGATTCATTAAAAAAAAAAGACAAATTTGTCTAAGTAATTTGTTTTATACATAAAACAAATTTATATACAACTTTATTTGAGATTGATAAATATTTTACCAACATACTTCTTACTGGAATAAGAAAACACTTTGATTATATTCATACTTTCTTTTCTTTTATTTCTTTATCCTCATAAGCATGTTGTGGTCATTGCTGTGACACTGTTGCACACTGCTATTTCATCAGGAATGAATTCAGTATATTTTTAAAAAATGGTAAGTTTTAAAAAACTTTTTAAAATAATAGAGAGAATAAAGTTACTTTCTGTCATATTTAATTAAAAAGGATTTTAAGTTTGAGCTTATTTATTAACTCTGTTACTGTAAAGTGTTAATACTCATAACTGATTTGTTTAGATATTTAAAAAAAAATTTTTTGAATCAGAATAACAAAAAGTCAAACTTAGAAGCCATAAGAGTATCATAAATACAGCAGTTGTATGAATATTTCTATCTTTTTAGAGAAAATTTTCAAAAGTGAAAAAATTGATAACTATTTTAAAAGAAAAAATTGTAGTTTTTGTTTTTTTTATTTAACTTCTGAAAAAAAATTGTAAAAGTATTGTACATTTGCTTATCAAAAATGTATTTGTAAAAGGCAGAAAGCATGTTTATAAATAAGCTACTAAAAACATAACATTTTTTGACAAACAAACGTTCTCTTATAATAATTTCTCATTTTTTGCTACATCATTTTTTTAGTATTGCACTGTGACAACATTATTTATCTTTCACTCTTTATCAAAAGGAATTTTGCCAGACACTACATTCTAATATAGGAAAAGCACCACTATATGACACTGTCATCTGCCTCATCACCTTTATCAAAATTCTCACTAGTGCAAGTCTCTTTTACAGACTGTACAGTTTCATTCTCATTTAAAAGTTGAAAACTTGCCCTAAGAGTATAATTTTTTGAATGTTCTTTTCCATCTTCATCATCATACACTGGAATTGAATGAAAAAGAGAGTAGTTTCCCATAATAGTTATACTTCATGTTCTGTACAAATTTTAAAATCATTTAATTTTTTCTATGGTAACTCACATGTTTTTATTATATTTTGTAAACTTTAGTATAGTAAAAAATTTAGGTCTTGAGTCATCAAAATACAGTCCTAATTTTACCATTATCATTTGTTTCATAAAGGAAACAAAGGAAAGTAAAATAAATGAAAGAAACATATATATTCCTTTATTTTACTATAGAAATTTGTTTTAAGTACAACAAAAATTTAGATATACAGTATTCAGGTTAATCTGAGCGTTTGAAATTTTGTCACTTTAAATTATTTTGTTGTACTATATTTTATGATTGTTAAAACTTAGCTTTTTTTAAATGAATACTGAACTTGTATCTGATGTTGTAGTAATGTACTATAAAAGAAGTTTTGAGACAAAAATAAATGTAATGGCAAAGGAGGAATTATTTAAAATAATAATTACTGCTTACATGTTTTTTGTTTAATTGCTAAACTTATTTCCACTTCAGTGGTCATTAACTTCTGCAGAAATTTTGTTAAACCTGCTGTAATGAACTGAAAATTATGTACAAGACACTAAAAGGCTGTAAAAAGTAATGGAGCTTTATTTTTAAACAGTTTTATAATTACAATAAAAGGCTAACCCTGAACTACTTTTCAAGATAGTTTGTACCAATATTAAGACTTTTTTTTGTAATGTAGAACCAATTTCTAAATGCCCTCATTTTAAAATGATGCTGCTTATGAAGACAGACATTGTTGCGTAGCTTCTCTGATGTTGTCTTTGTCATCCTAGCTTTGAATGGTAAGAACCACTTCAAATACAGGAAAAAATTAGTGACTTTGTGATAAATCTCAGTTTTCAAGAGACTATCTTGTTTCCAGCCTAATGGTGTGATGAACTCTTAGGTTCAAACAGCAGCATATGGCCAAAACTTATTGTGAAGATTTTTATTAATAATGTTAAAGATCTTTTGCAAGAAAATTTCTTGAAATTTGTGAAAGTTAAAAGAAAGTGATAAAATCATTAACCACCTATTCTCATGAATTTTTTTCTTATGAATTATGTCAAATCATCATTAATAAAAAATTATCACTCACTCACTGCCTTGTAATGCATGTTTTTTATTCTTTGTTTAACAGTTTTAGCCATTTTCTCACTGTTCCATTATTCATTGTATTTTCACAAACTTTATTAATCTTTTGATGAATCTAACAAATTTAATTTGCTAGTTTCATATTTCTTGCATTCATAAAAAAAGGATAAAAGACCTTATTATAGTTTAAAGGTCCTGTAATTGTCTTAAAATTTAAAATGTGCAAAATAAACAGAAAGTAAAATCACCTTCTGTAATGGATCTGTAGCGAGCTAATAAACATATGGAGTTTATCATGCAATCACCAAGAGACAACAGATTACTCAATTGGCCATGTTTGCAAATCGTACTAACTTTCTGAATGTGCCCTTGCCATGTTTACATTCAAATTGTGTTATTATGTAATATGCTATATATAATACATAAAATGTCTTATTTGTTTGCAGAATTATTTTGGAGATGCTTGGAATGTATTTGATTTCATCATAGTCTTGGGAAGTTTTATTGATATTGTTTATGCTGATATAAATGTAAGTATTATCTATATACTTTAATTGTGATAGTTTAAATTGTTTTTCTGGTATTGCTGTTTTTATTGAATAATGTATTGTACAGTTTAGTTAGTCTTCAAAAATTTTGGATGATATTTTATATTTTGTATCTCATTAATAATTTCTCTTAATTTTATTCAAATGGTTATAGTTAATAGCTAATAGACTAGTAACATAATTGCTGTGATGGTAGTAATAATGATATAATCATGTTATATATATCTTTATTTTAAAATTATTACTAAACAATTATTACTATACATTGAAGAAATACTGTTCAGCTTGGAATTCTAAGGTACATTACTGTGACAAGCATCAACACTCTGAAAGCACAAGCTGCTAGCTGAGGGTTGAAATTTCTGTTGACTCATCCCTTCTTTCTTATTATAAAAGAATAATAAACCTTTTTCGTTTCTAATAATAAACTTTTTGACATCAACAAGAAAGTCAGAAGAAAGATTAAGGCTTTTTAGTGTTGCATGACAATGTTTTTATCAGCATGTTAAAATAATATTCTGTTTAGCGCTTTAGCTTTTATCATGCTTTAATAGAATATAATAAATTTTACTCTATTAGCATGCTCTTTTTTTCTTCTGTTATAATAATACAATTGTGATCAATAGTTTATACATACTTGTTTATCATTATATTACGAGAATGTATTAAAATACTTATAGTCACATATCTTTTCTTTCAGCTGACATTTATAAAATTTGCAAAATATATTACTGCATAAAACTAAATAGTTTGTAATCAAATGTGTAATTTTTAAAATACCTTTACTCAAAATTTAGTGTAAATCTGTTTGAAAAATCTCTGTGTATAATTTTTTTTCTTTACCGGGTTGTGTGTTTATAAGACAATTCTTAACAAATTACTCTTCAACCTAATTATTATGCATATTACTCATATATACACCTATTTACACACACGCGCGTGCAGAGAGAGAGAGAGAGAGAGAGGGGGAGAGAAAGAGGGAGAGAGAGAGAGTATTTAATATTAATGTATGTATAACACAGTCTAGAAGAATATTTAGTCATAATATATTTTTTAAACAAATATGTGTTTTTGTTTATTGTGCATTTGCATTTACAATTCTGGGCAAGATATGTTAAGTTATGGTTACCTTCTTTCTTGGTAATATGACTCATGTGGATAAAAAAAATTAATTGACAAGTACTTATACCTATAATTAAATTGGACAGTTAGTGATGATGGTTTCTCATAAAAACTTCTTCTTGTTTTACCTCTTAGCATACTGTTAATGCCTTCAGTTGAGTTAGCCTTTTTAGGTAAATTCTTTCACAATTATCTTATTTACAGTATTTTACTTACTTCATATTTTTTCTTTAGATTACTAAGAATAGAAAGTCCAGTTTATTCTTTCTTTATCTGTTTTTTATTTAACAGTATCCCAAATCCCATTTGGAGGTCTTCCCTATGTGGGTTTATTCTCTCTTCCTTTTTCCTTTCCTTTTCCTTACACTTAATTCCCAGTACATTTACCTTTGGAACACATTGCTTCTTCCTTCACCCTAAATTAAAAAAATATTGTTAAATATCAGGAAGATTTTGATCAGTTAATAAAGCAGATCACTATATATTTTTTATTTTGCGTTGGGGAGGAAGTAATTATTTTTGTTTTGGGGTCAGAAGTCCCAGCTTTATCCGATTGGCTATATGGTTTAGCATATTGTGAAAGCAGATTTCTTCCAGAAGCATGACAAATAATTGTACTTTATAAATACAGTTTGACATATACAAATTAAACTGGAATAAAATCTAAGTAATACAACGAAATGCAATAGAAAAATCTATTTTCATAGAAAATTTTTTGTTTGCAAATAACAGAAATTCAAACAATCACGCATGCATACGAAAGACTTAAGCTCAGCGTGCTTGTCTGAGTGTTTATCACACAATCTTTATCTAAGATCAGATGGCTCTTCTCTCTTCCGTCAGCGGCTGCTGGGTTTTTTCTTCCCCAATCTTCGCTCTCTGTCGGCAGTCTGCTTCATCTTCTTAGGTTGGAAAAATAGGGTGGTTGGTTGGTATTAATAAAACAATGTTCGCGAGAGGGCGGAATGCGGCGATCGCCTTATTTCTTATTTCAGTTATTTTATTTAGTAAGAAGTTTTCAACCAGAAAAACCTTCTCATTTCTTCTAAGCGCTCGTGAAACTAGGAAGAGTTTGGGGTATCGCGATGCCAAAAAAGATCCAATTCTGGGCTATATCGTTGTTATCGGTCAGCAACATCTGTAACAGATCTAAAACAAAAACAAGAGGCATGTGCTGTTACTAGAGGGGAGACAAACATATCACCCAGTAAAATCGCAGCTGTAAAAAGATGACCGCCGAGCGTCTTCGGAAAATTTTCAAGACCACAAATTCAAAATCTTAACGGGCTGAAAAATAATTTCTCGATAGAAAATTCGTAAAATATCAACGGTTCCCGACTTTCCTTATGGTTCTCTACTTGATTAAATGCGTAGCGTTCCATGAAATTGATTATTAAAATTTCCAAATGTTACATATTTGTAAATTTTTGAGCCACGGATTGAGTCGAGGTTAGCCATTTTTAAAACGGCTCAGTTTCGCAAAAATATCGTTGGTTTCCGACTTTATCTCTAAAGTTTAGCCTGTTTATGAAGTAAATTTCGTAAAAATTTACGTTTGTTAAAACGGCTCAATTTCGCAAAATTAACGTAGGTTTCCGACTTTATTTCTGTAATTTAACCTATTTATGAGGTAGGATTTTGTAAAAATTAATTTTAATACTTTTTCCCAATTTACCAGTTTGGAAATTTTCAGGGCTACGGACTGAATCAAGGTTAATGACTTTTATACCGGCTCAATTTTGTAAAATATACTTGGATTCTAACTTTAATTGCGTACTGCAACCTATTTATAAGATAAAATTCCGTAAAAATTTATTTTTAAATTTCATGTTTATTACTAACATGTTTTTCATTACATGTTTGTAAATTTTACATGTTTGTAAATTTTCACTACGCGAGTTAAGGTTAACCATTATAAAAACTACACTTGAGAGGGGAATTTGGAACATCAACTACAAACTTACCGTAGTACTTTTCGTCCTTCGGTGTTTCTCCCTTCTTTACATAGCCCGTTGAAGTTTTTTAGGGCCACGAAACGTTAAAGGTCAACAAAAAAAACATTATGAAAAAAAATCGCATTTCTGATGCAAACATAGCCAAATAGTTGTTGTATTACGGCGTTATAAGTATGTCCGTAATTATATAAAGGACTGGATTTTATAAAAATTATTATATAAGAAGTACTTAAATGGTACTTTTTATTACTTTTAAACGGTACTTAAGAAGTACTTTTTATAACGGTACTCCACTTCCGCAACGCGGTGTTTTGAACGGCCCCAAGCCTTTTCGGGAGCGTATAATAACGCCTCCCCATGCGGGGTGAACATAGGTCAGCATTGGCAAGATGTAAAGCCTACATGAGTGTTTATGATGAGTATTTTAGTCGCCAATAAAATTGCGACTGGTGCAGTTACGAGATGGGGCTGGTGCGGTTAAGTACTGGGTATAGGGAAGCTCAGGCAGTCTTTGCCCTCTGGGTCACATGCTGCACATGTTCTCCTAAGGTTAGGTGTTTATCCAGAACCACTCCCAGATACTTGACCAGATACAGATATCAAGTGGGATTTTCTCCCCCGATATTTCCAATTGTCTGGCCGGACGTGTCGCTTGCATGTGAATAGGACGGCCACGAACTTTTCCCCATTGATTCTGATTCTCCACATATCGAGCTGTGGAGAATCGTGCCGGCCTCCGTGGCCGAGTGGTAGCGTCTTGGCCTTTCATCCGGAGGTCCCGGGTTCGAATCCCGGTCAGGCATGGCATTTTTCATACACGCTACAATTCATTCATCTCATCGTCTGAAGATATACCTTAACGGTGGTTCCGGAGGTTAAAAAAATAAAAAAAATAAAAAAAAATCGAGCTGTGGTTCCACCAGATGCCGCTGGAATCTCTCGATCACGTAATCCACGCTTCGGGATTCGTAGTAATAAGCCGTGTTACGGCGTATAAAGCCGTACTGACCCTTTTTGAGAGTGGCATATTATTCGTATAGGCCGTATACAAAAATGGCGATAGTACTGTCCCTTGGGGAATCCCGGCGGCTATCACTCTGATAGATGATACGGATCCCCCCATACTACGAACTGTCTTTCCATTAGGCAAGACCTAAGCAGCGTGACATAACGGTCGAGGGTCGTCGTGTGGATAAGTTTATGTAGTAGTCCGTCATGCCAGACTTTATCGAAGGCTTTAGCTACATCTAGTTAAACGGTCGTAGTCACCGCTTTCCTGTTCAAATCTCCGACAAGTCTGTTCACTAGTCATACAAGTTGAAGGGTCGTTGAGAGGTCCTCTGTATCCAAACCGTTCAGGCCGTACCTCCGCCCCCAAGTACCGCCCAAGTCGCTCGAGGAAAACCCTCTCGAACAGCTTCGACAGTACAGATAGCAAAGAAATCGGCATGTGGTTCTGAAGAAAAAGTATAATTTTCCAAGGGCAAGCATAACAACTTCGCCGTTTTCCACCAAGCTAGACAATACCCTATGTACAACATTCATATAAAAAGGGTGTTCATAGTTGTTATAACAGGCGAAAAGATATTGCGGTATCCTCGGGACTTGATCCAGTCTATCCCTGGATCCATGTCAGGGTTTGTGGCCTTGATAATCGCGGTCACTATCTCAGTGACTATTTTACGCGGGGTATTTCTTCCCGAGTGAAATAGTCCGTGAGGAAAGCCACCACCTCAGTTGCATGTTCGACATCTGTGAACGTCGCATGAACTGCTCCTCCAGTACACTCTAGTATGTGTTGGTTTCCAGTACACTAGTCGGTGTTGGTTAGAGTTGTGTTTCGTGTCATGTCTTTTCCTACTGTCTTTAGAACCACGGACATTGTCTCCTGTGGTTGGGGTGTAGCCTTCACCTCACTGACATTATACTGTTTGCACACTAGGCGGGGTCCTCTAGGATTTTGACATATGACGCAGTATCATAGTCCCCTCCACATATCATGCAGAGCTATGCTCTACGGTAGTAATTCAACGAGTAGTCGAACTTCTGACATCTGTGTCATGGGGGGAGCCCTCATGGGACAAATGGAGACACTTTTACTCTGCAGTAAAAGATGTTGTCCAGATCATAAATGGCCCTGATGGCTGGCATTATTCTGAGAGTGCAAGGCATGTAGGAGATTTTCTATCATTCCTTGTGGTCATTTTCTTGGCTGACACCACTTCGTAACCAAGTGAGGAAGTTCTTCTCTCACTTGGTCGCAGCTGACACCAGAGGGGACACCTCTAACAACAATCTTAAGTTCCTTGTCTTTAGGGAGCTGATATGAGTGAAGAAGGATTCTTTATGAGTGCAGAAAACTCTGCACTTCCTGGAAATTGCCCTTGCTGCTTGTCTGCAGTGTAAAGGAGAGCTCGTTGCTTTTAGCAAACAAGCGTCATCTGACAAGGGTGGAGAGTTCCCTAATCAATAATGGCTATTCCTTCAGGCAGTCCAACATAATCAGCGGGATTTTCTCCCTCTTCGTGACCAGAGATTGCAACGGAATTCTCCTGCTAACCTCCATGGTGTTGTATGCCGTTTCCAGACCGTAGTCAGGAGTGACTGGCTCCGTATGTCCAACAGGCATGGCTGCCACTGCCTCTCGTTTTGCTTGCTTCCAAGTCTCTGTGTCATTGTCCTCTCTCCCCTAGGAAGACTCTGGGGAAAGAAAGCAAGATGAAGGTGGATGAAAAGTCACCAGAAATTTTTTTAATTAGATTTATAATAGTAGAACTTTAAATAATAATTAAACTTAATTAATAATAAATTTACATATGTAAAATAATATCACATTACATACATATATATATATATTTATACCTAATGCATATAAATAAGTACCAAATAAAAATATGTAATAATTATGTAAAAATTAAAATTATATACTTATTGATTTATATAGATTTATTACTGTACTATTAATAGAAGGTGATGTTATGTACTAAAATTCCATAAGAAAAATTTCATTAGAATTGGCAGGAAACTAGCACGTTACTAGGTGTCCTTCCAGCTACAAGGTAGGAGGGGGAGGGGATGAACAACTGTGGGAAGGTGGAGAGCCTCTCTTCCACCAACACATACTCACATCACAATGTACCAGCACTTACTTATAAAACCTCTCTTCTTCTGTTTAGCCTCCAGAACCACCATAAGGTATTACTTCAGAGGATGAATGAGGGTGATATGTATGAATGTAAATGAAGTGTAGTCTTGTACAGCCTCAGGTCCATCATTTCTGAGATGTGTGGTTAATTGAAATCCAACCACCAGCATCAGTAATCTAGTATTCAAATCCGTATAAAAGTAACTGTCTTTGACAGTAACTAGGATTTGAATCTAGTTAAGACAGTTTAGAGCTTTAGTTACAATGAAGAAACAAAAGAATTTGTTAAGTCAAAATTTTGACTTTGAAATCAGCTGATTTGCAATGATGAGTTAACTACTAGACCAGCCTGGACTATTTATAAAACCTAGGATTAGTATTATTAATAACGATCACTTAAAATTAGTTTATGGCTAAAATCTATCAGCTAGTTTTGTTAATAGGAATTCAGCAAATAAGGGAAGCGAAAGCACGCAATGTCCTAAACCCTAAACCTTTCTTATTCTAAACTTAAAATTAGATTTTGCACTGTTCCACTGTTCACTAATTATTACTACAACTAAATTAAATTTTACAAAAGGAATACAAAATCCCTTAGCGGCACTGAAGAAGCAGTGTAACGCTGGAGCAGGCAGAAGCACAATAATCACAATTGAATTCACAAATCTGACTTCTCAGCCTCTTGTAGTAGGGTTTCTTTAATAAAATATTCCAAAAAGCACACAAGAAAGTGTATTTTCAAAATAATTTGTGTGTTATGTTCTTATCTGTGTGAAGGCAAATGTAATTTTTTATCTATACAAGAGAGGAATATAATTATGGCACACTGTAGGAGTATCATTCTCTTACCTTATTTAATGCTTGTTTATTCAGTTTTACATGCATTCATTAGCATCTGTTTTGTGTACAGTATAGGTCAAATCATTTTACACAAATTCACTATTAAAATGTTTTTATATAGCATGGAACTTGTAGAAAAGGTAATTTCTGATGTAAAATACAGTTACATCATATTTATTTGTAGCTAAGTGTAGTGTTTATAGCTTTAGTTACAATGTAGAAACAAAAGTTAGATGTAATAACAATATTGCTAATATGAGCAGAAATTTGTTTGTGTGAGAAAATGGAAATGAAATTTTTCATTTCATATTATTCCCACTTCACATTAAAAAATGAAAGTAATGATAAGGCATTAAAAATTAAGTTGTTTCATGAGGCAATTCAATATATAACTGAATGAGTCACTGGAAATGAAAAAAAAATAAATCCATTTTTGTGATAGGTTAGCGATTCATTTTTTAAGAATTAATTTAAAAAATGTATCTTCTGGAAAAAATGCCAAAAGAAAAACAAATTAAAGTTTATTTATTTTGATTAAATATATAAAAATAAAGTTTTTTTGTGTTATGTAATTTGTTGTTTTATTATAATTAATTTTTAATTTATATTTTCATCATTGAATTGAACTTTTTTAACATGTGTGTTATTGTTGTTTTGTTATGAACTAATGAGTTAAAGAGATCTAATTGATTGTTTCTGAATAAAAAATTCACATATTTATAATTTTGTACATAGTTTTGTGTTATAATTTTTTAATTATATGGCTTTAGTTGGTATTTTTATTGAATAGCATTAAGTCAACAGTTTAAATGCATATGTATACTGTACTTTACATTACTCATAATTTCTAACCAAACTAATTTCCTGATTTATATTTATTTTCAGAATATAGTATTATCATACAGGTGATATTATAGATCACAGTTTGTTAACTGTTAGAAATTTTTTTCTTAAAATTTCCTCAAAAGTACAAATACCAACAAACAGTAGAGTATTTTCTGCCCCTAGCACTTTTCAGGTTTAGAGGTTTCTATTTTCAGGTTTATATATATATATCTATAAAATTGATGATAAAGATGTTGAGTACACCAAAAAATTAAAATAAATTATACATCTTTAATTCATACATAAGCAGGAAAAATGCATCTCATTCTGAGTTCTTATGCCCATCTTCATTTCTTTATTTATTAAGATGTTACATATCAGTTAAATTTATACAGTTATTTAAACATATTAAAAAACCCACAGTAAGTTTATTACAATTTCTGCATTATAATTACAATTTAGCATTACAATTTTCTGTAATTATTCTTGTTTGGCAATAAATAAATTTTTTACAGTGGACTTGAAGTAAATACAGAGTGTTTGAGGTCTGTAACAAAGTTTACATGCCTTTTTAAGGCTATATTAATAAAGTAATTTCTATTAATTTATTTGTATTTTTTTTATTATTGCTTAACACATATTTACCAGTGTAGAACTGAAGACGGGAGAGATTATTTATTAAAAATGCATTTTTCCTACTTATATATGTATAAAGAAGGTAAGTTCCATACTTTTAATTTGCTGTTTAGGGTATTGTCATTAGGCAATAAAATAAATAAAGTAAAATATTATTATGTGTGTTTGTATGTATATATACGCTACAGATGATAAGGTTTCTGTAAAACTACTATGCATTTGTGCTGCTATAATATTACAAATTTATAAAATAGTACTCTATTATGAAGTTGAAGATTTGTTATGATGAAGTACTTATGGTTTATTATTCTTTAACCTTTTCTTCTGATTATATAATTTTCATCTAAAGTTTATATCAAATTTTATTTGTCAGTCCTTTGGTTTTTTTTAGTATATATTTTCTTTCTGTTTTCTACTACAAGCATGCTTTTCATGATCCCAGTTGTCACATGTGGCTGTAATACAATGTTTATTTGTCTTAAAGAGAGTCTGTTTTCTAACATATTTCACAGTTTTTATTGTATATTTTTGAAGAACAAAAAATATACTTAAATTTTTATATTAAAAAAAAAAATTTCTTTGCAAATTCTTCAAATTATTTTATGTTTTCGTCAATTTGCTTATAATATAGTAGATATCGTATTACTGATGTAATAGAGACTATTTTGTAATTAAGTGTATTAGACATATTTTGCAACTAATATACTCTAATCTATATCTTTTCTTCCATGTCTTTACAACATAGACACCTACACAAAACAAGGTTTGTTGTTTTACATGTTGAAAGAAAATTGGTGTCATTTTTGTAGTTAATAGATTCTTCATGTTTTGTTGTTTAATGTCATTTTATTTATGTGTATTTATTCATTTATCTGTGGTAGAAACTATTGTATAATGCCATTTGTTACTTTGAAAACTAAGTAACTGCACACTTACGTATACATTTTCGCACACATATATACATATACACATAGACATTTATACTCAAACCTTTGCACATATTTATTCTTTCACATTTACAAGTGTATATTGTAGCATCTGCTTTCAGATTGTTGCTTTACAAATGTATGATATGTTTTTCAAATAATTTTAAGTATTTCTTCACACATATTCATTATCAATTCGCATTGTAAATTTATTTATGACCGCATATTATATTCATATCTGTCTGTATAACAACACATTGTTTTGTACAGTAACTGTTCTAAGACTTGTATTTTGCTGTTTTGTTTTAATTTGTTGGTAAATTTAAAAGGTATTTCTTGTGTTAATGGAAAAGGTAAAGAAGAAATATGTTGCTGTTACTATTTTTAGATGATATTTTTGTTTGTTCTTGATGATATGAAAAATAATGAAAATTTTAATTCTGTTTTCACTTCTAATTTTATAAAAATTTACTTCTATCGTTTACTTTTATTGGCATGTTCTGTTATACAGTATTATAACACAGGTGTATTGTCACCATCAGTGTTTTTAGTTACAGTACAGTCTCCATAATCTAAGTTTCACTAATCTAAATTTTTATCATTATGACCCTAATTTTTAAAAAACATCAATACTAATTTGGAGAAAAGATTTGAAACTCAAAACCATTAACCGTCTTGGGACTTCTTAAGGAAAAGTAAAAATACCAGTATTGACTTTATAACGGTATTCAAAGAAGATGTATATATTAATTACAAGGACAGATTTTATCTGTTATTCAAATTTTTGTGTGTATCCTGCACACAGTTTATAGGAAATGAGTCAAACTTGAATTTAGATGAAGTCATATTTTGCTAAAGAATTATAACTTAATAAACTGGATCCCGCAAAAGATAATTAATCTTATCCTTATGATCCAATGATTCCAAATAACTAGAACTTCTCAGGTAGTAAGATTATAAATATTTGAGGATGAGAAGGAAAATAAGATTATAAATCGTGTTTAATTAATCAATTTCTGTTGATCATTAGTCAAATGGCATCAGATGCAATTCCACTGTTTGATAGTATAGTTTATCAGTAGCATATTACTATTTCAGTTATAATTAACCTTTTACAATTAATAAAAGAACAATTATTCTAAGACTTTTATAAATAATATTATTATCTACCCAATTTTTAATAAGGTTACGTACTGTATAGCATCAATATTAAAGTATTTATTCAAATTAACGCATGAAATGCGCATGTGGTTGTGGAACCTTGTAACTTCATTCATGAATTATTAGAGAGGTTCCAGAACCCCATCGGTGACCTTGTAATTTTTCATTTGATTACTCTCAAAATATTTTATTAATTCCTTGATGATGGATTAAGTTTTCTACCTAAGAATTCGACTTATTTACTTTTTATTGATATTAACATACTACTTTACAAATTTGATATGGTTCTAGATACTTTAGAGGATGTTAGACTTAGCCCTAGGAAGCTAGAATAGTCGCACATGCTTAGTTCCTAGAAAATAAAGGCTATCTTATAAAAAAAAAGAAATATGATGAATGTAGGAAAAAATTTTGAAATGTAAATTATTATAAAAAATAACATAATTAGGTAATTGCTGTATTTGTAGATTAAGAAGTGAGCACAAATTAAGAGAATCGATTACACTGTTTTAACATATTAGTTAGTCTAGCTCGTGTCAGATAGAATTAAAAATACAAAATTTTACTTTAAATTTTTCATGATAATGTACTGATTTTTAATACCAGATAAAAATGTAATAAATTTATTTAATAATACAGAGATCCCTAGATTTACTCAGTTAATTCATCCCTAAAAATTGTTGCGTAAATCAAAACTGTTTTCTCAAAAACTGTATAGTATACATACTGTGCTATGGTACAGTATAGTATCTGTTTGTGTACATATTTAGTAGGCTACATTTGTAATTCTTTTCACAGGTAGAAGATACAGAATTTTTAGACAGTTTGGTTAAACATGCTTTAATTAATAGAATATAGATCGAATCCAGTACAGTAAGTATGATTACATACAGTACAGTATTGTAGAAACAAAGTAAAAATATAAGACCTGTAAAGTACAAAAGAAGAATCATGATACAGTACATTACAGTATTTAAAAAAAAATAGTTTAAAATAAAAGTACATACGCTTAAATACAATAATGAATATTAAAATAAAAACCTTTGATTAAGTTCAGCTTTGGTTTCTTAAAATAACTGTCCAGTTTACTCTACTTTACTGATAGTTGCAACTAATCTAGCACCATCTTGTAGCATTTTGTATCACCTAACAGTCCATTTACAACTTTTGTATTCGCTCTCGTTCAGCATCATTTTCAGTTGCATAATCACAAAATTTTTTGATGTATGTTAATGCCTCCTGTAATCCTTTTACTGATAATTGTGGCTGAGAAATGAAGGATGAGGTTGGAGATCACCACTGTTGATTTTTGACGACCCTGATTTAAATGTGTCTCTGCTACTCCAATTGTCATCTAGCTGCTCATTTGGCAACTTGGCTAGTGCTAACAAGTCTTAATTTTTAAAAAATTGTTTATCTCCTTTCACAAGTTCATTTATATCTTCAGCAATGACTTTGAGCCCTACACTATTGGCAAGTTATACAACTTAATTTTTATCAGTACTTGTAATTCCTTGTCCATTATCACCAAATACAGTTTGATCTTAATCATTATCTTGATACAGCTTGTACCATACTTCGCAAAGTGTACTCTCTTTGATTTCTTTCCAAGCTTTTCCAACATTGCATACATCATGAAGGATGTTATAATTTTAATATAATGTTCGCAAACCATAGATCTCATTGTTTGAACTGTTAGTTACAGAAACCATCTGAAAAATTTTTTTTTTAAGATAGTAAGTTTTGAATGTGGCTATCAATCCTAAATCACATGATGTCGTATTTGCAGGCATATAAGCAACTTTTACATGTGAATTAATTGCTTCCAATCCCTCAGAGCTTGGATGTCCAGGAGTATAATTGATTGTAAGAAGAGAAGTTAATTGAATAGTATAATGAACAGCTTTGTGTGCAATATTGTTTCTTGAGCAAAAGTCTTTGAGTTTCAGCCTAAAACAATTCTTAAACCAGTCAGAAAAAATTTGTATCGTTACCCATGCTTTTTGGTTGAATGTCCAATACACTGGAAGAGATTGTTTGTTAATTTCTTTAAAAGCTGAGGATTTTCTGAGTGATATACAAGTAAAGGTTTTAGTTCATATTTCTCTTTCACGTTTTCTCCAAGTAAAAGTGTGAATTGATCTTTAGATACTTTAAAACCGGGCATATGGCAGTCTTCTTTTGCAATAAAAGTACATTTAGGCATCTTTTTCTAAAAAATTGCTGTTTCGTCAACATTAAGTAGTTGCTGTGACGTGTATCCTCCTTCTTTCATGATAATTTGTAGACCTTTTTTGAATTTTTCAGCTTCTTTTTCATTTGCACTGGCTGCTTCACATTGAATCAAAATGTTATGCAGATTTGAATGTTTTTAAAAATTTTCAAACCATCCTTTACTTCTATTGAATGAGTTGATATCTTCAGCATGATATCTAGTTCTTAGCCATTACCTGAACAGGTAATGGCTGACTGACTGTGATCATTAAAACGCTTATAAACCAAACACTTTAGTATTACCAACCTAGGCTGTTATAGAAAGAGAAAACCTGTTTCATTGTTTTTGCGTTAACTGTGTACATAAGTCCTTGTGTACTGTTTACTGAAAAACCTTTTTAAGAATTCTTTCACAAATATTTTTTACCTTCTATACACTAATTCTGACCATGTTAACTCGAAACCAAATTGCATTAAGTCAAGGAATAGTGTTATAAAATCAATTGTGCAAGTACAAAATCATGTAAATCAAATTGCATTAAGCCAAGGGATTACTATAATAATTTATTCACTGTTGCTTATTACTCCTAACTTCATTACTTGTAGCAGATGTTACTATCTACTTTAAATTTAAAATATAAAATTTAGGAATTATGAAAGAAAAAATAATTAAACAAGCGAATACAAAGTAAATAACATACTTAACACGTATAAATTTTTTATTTTATAAATATAACACACCTTTGCTAGAATTTTGCATTATTACTTAAGCAGTTATTACATACAGTTAAATCATACTACCTAATTGGTATGTAAAATAATTTTGCATGCTATAATAATTATAATTATCATTTAAGGAAGATAAATAATTTATGAAAACAAATCAAAAGTAATTTTTATAGTCCAGTCCATGATGGGTATTGTTACAGCAGTGAAAATTATATTGAGTAATTTTTAATGAAAGATGAATTAGATTTAAGTGTTAACAGATTTGTTTTTTGCTAAGTTCAAACATTTCTGACTACATTTTAACACTATTGCTCCAGTTACAGTTGAAGTTATTGAATTAAGAAATTACTCACTTTTTTTTAGTCAGGAAACAGCATTATGTTGGATGTAGTATATATGTGTATTAAATCTGAAATGTGCTTGATAATTTAGCATATTTGTATTAAAGTTTTTACTTGTTTATATTTCTCATAATTTCAATTGATTTAAGGAGTTCAATTCTATTTTTTATTACTTTCTGAAAGGAAATTGGCAGATGGTTAAAATATTTACCACCATTGTCATTAATGTTGTAATTTGTCATCTGCCTGTCACAATAAAATAAAAAATTGCTGTTTAAATTAACCTGAACCTAATTTACTTTGGATTATTGAGACGGTACTGTGTTTTTTATTTCACAATTTTTATTGGTGACAGTCTTGCATTTCTGATTGCATTTAGTCACTCTCTGCATGTACCATACAATTTATTACCATGCATATTGAGCATTGTATCAAGTATATTGTGTACATTCTATATTTTGTTAACTGTCAGGGCCCAGTTCTTATTAATGTAATTTAAGTAACAGTACTTAATGAAATATTCATTACTATTTAGTTCATTTGTAATTTCTAACTGAATTTGTAAAAAATAATGAAAAAATTAGTCTTGTTTTTTTTTTTTATCAACAAGTTGTTTTTATTTCAAATGAACATAATTTATATAATTTTAATTTCTCAAAACTGTACTTTGTCTAGCTTAGATGTTCATTTTATTTAAATATATTATAAAATAATATTTGCTGCTGCAATATTTATTTTCTTGTCAGTCATCTATTTTTACTACTTTTATTTAAAGTCAGGTTTTTTTTAAGTTTATAAACAAATTTTTTAAACACTCATAAAAGTCATAGTAATTCAGCAATTATCTTAAAAATGTTATATATATTTACCACCATTTTATGAGTTGACTATGTCAAAATTCAAGTAAAAAATTTTTAAACTGTTCATACTTTTAAAGTAGCAGTACTTTGTAATTTATTTTATATAACTGTTGTTCACTAGATTAAACTAGTTATGTTTTAGTTTTGCAATGAATGAACCATAATAATAGATAAATAGGTGATGATCTTGCTTCACTCCCATATCTTTTCTGTAAATCTAACCAATTTTATTTTTCAAGAATTTTCCAACCTTAAAAAGTATCCTCTTTGACTATTTTTCAACCTAACTCAAATCTACACCTGTGTAAAATGAATTAAAAAAAAAACTAAAATTAAACCCTATCAACCACCTAATAAGTTATATTTTATCTTTTCTTATTGTTCTCGCCTAATTAAGCATTTTCCAACCAACAGTATTCCTATTGGCCATTTTTCAGTCATTTGCAATTATTTTATTTGTAGTTGCATCATATCCAATCACTGATATTTGACTCATGAATGGTTATTATTATTATTATTTTTTTTTTTTTTTGAAGTAGTATATTTATTTTGATAAGCCAATTCAGAAATCACATTTAATAACGAAACACAGTAATTATTACATCAAGTTTAATTAATGTTTTCAAATAACAATTTTGTAAAATATACTTTCCAGTGTGAGCAAAGTCAATTTTTTGACTTTGCTCACAGATTTTTTATGCTCAGTATTTTTTATACTTTCCAGAGAAGTCAATTGAAAAGGATTAGTTATTAGCAAGATAAAAGGCATAGTTTTATAACTTTTATGTGAGTTTTATACAGACCTTAAGTCATGTTAGATTAAAAAGTAGTCAATAAAGGGTAACTTGTTTTTCTTCAGTCTTTTTCAAGTCTGTAATTTGATTTCAATAATAAAATTAAGGATGCACATCAGCAGAAAAGTGATCTGAAAATGAAGTAATACTACTCTCAATATTTATTATTATTATGAAATATGTTTTTAAACTTTTAAATTCATCAGCAAAGATGACGTACATAATCTTTGATTAAATACATAATCTACATAAAATTATGAATCTGCTGAGTACCACAGACTGATTTTAAAATAACTTGGTTTTTTTATCATCTGATAATTTTAAATTCAGCATTATAAATGTAAAAATTAAAAGGAAATAAACTATTAATAGTAGACTGTGAAATCTACTTACATTTATTAAAGAAAAATTGGAAAATGCATTTATAAGATAAAATTGATCTCTTGTACTGAAGAGATTTGATATGAATTTTTCTTACTGTTAATGAAAACTCATAGTTTTCTTTATAAAGTAAAGGAATTTGGAATGTGATTGATTCAGATAATATTATTATTTTTGTAAAAATTTATTCAAATGATTTTTGTAAGTGTGACTTCATAATATGGATAGTACCTACATATATATCTAAAGGTATAAAGAAAGGATGTTCTTATGATATAAACTTAGGTATATAGAGTAGCCTGGTATGTGAACATCTGCTAACCCAAAAATTGTGTGCTGCTCTTCATATTAGTATTATGCTCCTAAAAATACTAGGCGTTTGTCAAAAGTAAGGTTTACTAAAAAAAAAAGAAATAAAGAAAAAATATATTACTTTTGAATTTGTACATAATTAATTTTTCTAAATACTCACAGTTGTACAATTACTTTTATTCACTTTAAATGAACCATTGAGAACAGAGCATCTTTTTGAGGTAAAAAAGACATGAAAGTCACTTTGTGCATGGTCTGAACTATAATAGGATAGAAAACGTTTCTATCAGAGTTATTGAATCTTATAAACAGTGCTGACAGAAATGTTAGGCAATTTTAGTCATGAATAAAAGCAATTTGCTTTAAGTTAGCATCCCCACATTACCAACTCTAAGTGGCCCCTCTCAGTTTAGAAAACTTTTAAAAGAATTCACCTCCAATAGGGCTGTCTTCCTAAAACTCCATAAAATTCACTGTTAAGTGTTGAGTTAATACGGGAGTGGGGATGGTGGAGTGAGTGTGATGTGTAGAGGACCAGTCGGCTGTCAGCCGAGCATTCATGAACATGTATACATTGCAATTGTTTTTATTTTTCAATTGAACATTATTTGGGAGTGAGCTTCTCCCAAACATTTTTTGGTGCTGAACCTGGGAACACAGTGGAACAATATTCATTTCGTTTATACATCTGTGCATTTATACAAGCTGTTTACTTTCGATCAATGCAACAAAATTTGGGTGCTTTGATAAGGCCATAACATCATATTTTGAAATCGTCACCTGCCTGGCTCATCTATGCTGTTATCGTACGTACACCTATTTGAGGGATTGGATGTGGTGAGTGTTACTGATAATTCTATATTGAAAGTGCCCAGTTCATTAAATATAAATAATTTTGTACCATGTTTGTTTTTCTTTGTGTACCTTACCTTTCCTAATTAGTTATGTCAATTAATATATCCTTTGCAATTGAACCATTCAGCCATTTAATTGTATTATTATTACCTTTTCCTCATTTTGTATATTCAATTATTTCAGTCAGTTTAGTATCCAGAATTATTATTATTTGTCGTATGTTTTATCCTATACAATACATTATTTTCTGCAAAAAAAATAAAGTTTTATA
Organism: Zanna intricata; assembly: GCA_010016005.3. Classification (NCBI taxonomy): domain Eukaryota; kingdom Metazoa; phylum Arthropoda; class Insecta; order Hemiptera; family Fulgoridae; genus Zanna; species Zanna intricata. The sequence continues at coordinate 2,118 of JAAAKQ030499703.1, read as the reverse complement.
TTGATTTGTTCTCTCGTATGTGCATATTTGTCTTGAATTAGATTTTAAGACATTTACGGAGAAATGATAAGGAAGTTGTTTTTATTTTGTTTGTAACGCTTAGAATAAGAGTGAGGAGAAGCTTAATTACTGTATTGGATTTTATGTGTTTTTGATGAATCAACGATGTTTGTATTGCCACGATAGTCATAACATTCTTATTGCTTTACGCATGGAGTCAATTTAGTTATAATTAGGAACTTACACAGACATACTTCAAACTGGAATAGCACAATTATTGTTTACATATTTTCTCGTTATTGTTGTTTACCAGTTGTGTAGTCATCAAAACATATTTTATTATTCCTTATAAATATTATTTATCTTATTTGTCTTTATCGCTTAATGATTACTACTATTAGTCTTATTGATTTTCTCGATAAGTTTAACAATATTCAAGATGAAATTGATAATTATCTTACTGAAGATTAAAAATCAGATGAAATTACAGATACAGAAAGAATAAAATTTTAAGATATATTTTACAATGTAATTAGCCTAGCTGAAAACATTTTATCTTCATCAAACTGTCACAATACGACAACTAGTGACAATATATCCTCAGGTGAATCCCATACAACCAATCAAATAAAACTTCCTCAAATAAATATTCCTACCTTTTCTGGTCTGTATGAAGATTGGATGTCATTTAAGGAAATGTTTATAGCCATTATAGATAAAAACAGTGGGCTAGATGATGTACACAAATAGTATAATCTACGTCAATCATTAAAGGGTGGTAATGCGGCAAAAATCATAGATGCAGTAGAGTTAACATCCCAAACTGTTTAGAAGCTTGGAAATTATTAGAAGATAGATATCAAAATGAAAGAGTCATAGTTGAATGTCATGTAACAGCTATATTTGATCAATCTAGTGTGGAAAAGGATTCCAGTTCATCGCTTAGACGGCTTCTTGACAATACTACTGTGCATCTAAAGGCATTATCCATTTTAAAGCAACCTGTAGAAACTTGGGATACATTATTAATACACATTTTGTCATCCAAATTAGATTATAATACCCACAAGGAATGCCAGTTAAGGGCGGATTCAAACAAGGTTCCTACATATAAACAATTCATTGAATTTTTCAGTAAGAGATGTCAGGTACTAGAAGCAGTGGCAAATAGTAGTAAGGGTTCGTATTCCTGACAGCTATTAGGCAATAAAAAATTGTCAACAAATCAATTTTCAAGGTCAAATTGGTTAAAAACCAGTATTTCTAATTCAAATAGTAAACATACTTACGTTATTTCCCAGAAACAATCAATTCCTACTCATTTAAAATGCGTGATATGTAAAGAAGATCATAAAATTTTTAATGTTCTGTCTTTATGAACCTGAACCCAAATGAAAGGCGTGAAAAAGTCAAGGTGTTGAATATATGTTTCAATTGTTTATGCTTAGGACACATAAAAAAGGATTGTAAAATACTGAGTAAGTGCAAGTCGTGTAATCAAGCGCATAATTCTCTGTTACATTCATCATCAGCTCCAAATACAAAAAAAAGTTTTAGTCATACAGAAGCATCAGCCTGTAAATGAGATCAAGCCAAGGTAGAAAACTCTTTTAAATCAAACTGTCAGTCATTCAACTCATGAAACATTGCTAAATAAACAAGTATTACTTTCTACAGCTATAATAGAGATTGCAGATAAATTCGGAAATTATATTCCTTGCCATGTGCTTCTCGACATAGGCTCTTCAATTAATATCATGACTGAATCTCTTAGTCAACAACTCAAGCTTTTGAAATGTAAATGCAAGACACCTATCAGTGGTGTTGGATCAGTAAATGCTAATGCTAGTCATTGTGTTACAACAATTAAATCTTGATATTCAAATTTTAAGGCCCAATTGGATTTCCGTATTCTTCCAAAGATTACACAGTTATTACCAAAAACTAAGATAAATACCTCAGATTGGAACATTCCCGCTAATCTCTTTTTAGCTGATTCTCAGTTTGACATGTCTCAGAGAATTGACTTACTGATTGGTGCGGAAATATTCTACGATTTATTATGTGTAGACCAGTTTTGCTTGAAACCTGGTTATCCAGTTTTTCAGAAGACATCTG
>JAAAKQ030499692.1:0-20558 GCA_010016005.3 Zanna intricata | reverse complement strand
CCTAGCAGCTTGAAACTTGCATAGACATAACAAAAAATAAACAAAGCATGCGTCATCGACGCAAAACAACAGTACTATCAACATAAACAAAAATATAATTATTTGTAACTATTCAGTGCTATTATTTTTTTTATTTTTACTGTTTATCTATATGTGTGTAATGTAAATTTATGTTTCAGTGCTCCATAGTTACAGACTTGTTTATGGGACATGAAAATATGAGATGAAATACATATAATATTAGAATTTATTTCTTTTTTAATTTAAAGTTATTAATTTTATAATTTATGATCATTATTTACATGCATACCTATGCATTCTTGTTATCTGTATTTTGATATATTTACTATATAGTTCTTATATTTATTTTTATTTTAGCGTGTCATTAGAAGAAAACAGAAAACATAATTCTGAACTTGAACTTTGTTTATTAAAAGAAAAAGGTAACTTCAAAAAACTTCAAGCATTGTTAGAAAATGAAAGAGAAAAGGTGAAACAAATACAGCGTGATGACACGGAATTAATACAGGTAAAATATAAATAATTTAAAATTATTTTTAAATACCATTTACTGCTATGGTTACTTAGGAATAAGTACCATCATCATGTTATAAAAATACAACCAGCAATGGTTGCATTTCCATTTTGCTATTCAAAATGCCATTTAGTGTTATTGTATTGTTATTTTACACCCTTCAGTTTGTTGGAGGTACCACCTGAGATATTATAAATATTACTGAATCGTCTGAGTATAAGAGTATGTTTTATTACAGTTGTAATAAAACATCTGGAATGTTGCAAGGGACAGCATTTAGAAAAATATTTTATTGTCCGTTACCAGATTATTTCTTTATAGTCACACATTTTACTACTTATAAATGGGTATAATTCCTGCAATTATTATCTTATTTAGTCCAGATCTTCTTTGAACTGCATCCTGAGTTAAAAATTAACTATAATTTATTTTTCATAAAAAGGAATAGAACCCTTGAAAATTTTAGAATACAATAATCATATTTACCGCTACGTATGAGAATATATTGCCCCAAATATAGGCAATATATACAGGATTTTTGAAATCCTATAGTTATTTATTTTAACCTATACTTATTTCATCATATTAATACCATAGCCTAATTTTTTTTTAACGGCATTGATTATTGAAGGGATTTTCCTCTTTTGTCAACAGCACATTTTGAAACTACACCAGATTTGCCAAATGTTTAACTTTGGTTATGTACTAGAGCCATTTTTTTAACATGACTTCAGCATTAACAAACTTAGTATTATGAAAGAATACATTAAAACTTTACTGATTGTTCTAAAACTGAACAATGTGTTGGTTGCTCTATATATGTAAATGGAGAAGCCCATTCTAGAAACTGCTACACAAGGCAAGTGTTTATACAGCAGAACTTATTGCTAGACAGCAAGCTCTTCGCTACACAGAACATTTCTGCAAAGAAAAAGACTCAAATGTTAGAGACTTGTCAAGCACACCAACTGCTTAACAGAAATATTAAGGATCTTCTTAATGCAAATATTTTATCCATTTTCTAGGTTTTATTTTTAAGCATTATCGTAATTTCATATACTTAAATGTTTATTAAAGTCTATAATAAAGACTTTTCTTTAAAATCTATTTAAGCACTTTCTGTAGTTTTTTTTGTGGTGCAGGATCTTAGAATGTGCTTAGAAGAAGCTAAGGACTCAGAAATAAGATTGCAGTTATGTTTGGAACAAGAACGTGATAGGCTGCAAACACTTGAAGCCCAGCTAAATGCTGCTCGTGTTGTTGAGCAACATTTTTCTCATCCATCCAGCGATCCAAACCATATGACAAAGGTAATATTGAAATTTTATAGGAAATTGTGTAATAGATTATTTTAAAAACTTTCTTTAATATACTGATTGTTCCCACATTATTCATTTGAAAAAGCTGAAGATAAAATGTCTAAAAATGTTAGACATTCTGATGTTTTATCTAATACCCATTGGGGAGCCGATTGTATATGCCATATTGTGCTTGTATTAAGCTCTGGTCCATTCCAGCTTACACTAGGGCTGCATAGCTTTTTTGTTGGCATGGCTACCGCACTGAGGATGCCCAGTGCAGGCCATCATTGCCACCTTGTCACAGGTGCCTTTCACTCAAGTCCCTTGGTAGGTCTGCTGGTGGATAGTGATAGGTCTCTTTGGAATAGGCAAAAGCAAATGATTGCTCCTGTCTGGCATTGATTAAAGCGCAACCAACTAATCCAACCTTTGCTGCAGTATTCTCCAATCAACATATTAATCAATGTCAGGAGCAACCAAGATCTAATCCTCTGCTAGGCATTACAGCTCAGCATCTTTTCTCTGCTCGAAATGTAAAATTACCTCCAGTCCTACTCTTGCTCCATGTTATTACCCCCCTTGGTGGCCTTCTCTCATTAATTACTACTGCTTTGATCTTTGTCTGTATAATAAAAAGAACACAAATCCGGCAGTTATTTTGTGAAAAAAATTTTATATTATAAACAGTATAAATCCTGATATTACAGTTTATAAGGATGGCCCTAAAAACAGTAATTCTGTTGTTGTGCTTTTGTAAAGACAACAGAACATACATGTTTGGCCTCCACAACATCTCCAGTATTTTCATTGGAGAACAGTTTGCTAGTAATAAGGCCTTAAGTTTAATTATCCCAACATTTTGACAAGTACTTGCTTGCTCAAATTCCATGAGCGTCTTACAGGTAATTAGTGACGTGTACTCCAGAACCTTATTGTTTGATTCAGTTGTTAGATTCACCCTGTTGTAAGATTCAGTATATTATTTTGCAAACGACTAGACATTTGCAAACAGTGAGCTTCTGCTGGATCCAGCCATATCGAATTTTCAGGCAACATGTGCATAGATAGTGCAGCAAAAGAGGCTTGTTTTCAGCCAACTTTTACTAACTGTGTTGCTTATAATGACCTTCATGGATATCTGATGATGTGAACAGATGGACCCCTATGTGCTTGTTGCGACTGTCAACTAACAGTGCACCACATCCTTGTGAATTGTATCTGTTATGTGGCATTGCATTGCAAGTTTAATCTAGAGGCTAATGTGCAAACTATTGTAGGGGATAATGAAATACTGTTATCTTGTTTTACGGTTTCTTTGCGCCATCAGTTTACAGTCAGTTATTTAAATTATTGTAGTGAGTTTCAGCTGTTCATGCCAATTGTTGTAAATCAGATGGTTTGGTTGTTTTATTAATTGAGATATAATATGTGATATATCTTTGTTTATTGCAACAGTTATATTGTGTCTGTTCAGTGATAATGCAAAAGCATTTTTGCCCAGAAAGAAAATATTGCTCAGCATTACTGACTAGCTTCAGTCAAATGCCACATATACTGGAATCAACACTACTTTCTTTTTTCATAATTTAGTATTACTATTGTAAATATTTCATTAGTAAAATTTCCAATTATTTATTTGTTACATTACTTTACGTTATACGTTTTCACTTACGTGATCGATAAAAAAATTGAAATGCAAGATTTACTCTAGGAACAAACTCTGATTTGTTTTCTACAGTTAATGAATTATGATTAATATTCATTTTAAAAAATGACATACTTTCAAATTAAATGAGAATGAGCTTCCAGAAGATCTTTTTAGAACTATGTTGAATTTCCTTCCTTCTTAATTGTATTTTAAAAACATGCTTTCTCAGTTTTTCGTTATATTTATTGTTTGTTAAATGTCCATACCATATCATTACAAGTTTGTTAATATTACATTACACTAGTGTAAGATTACACTATGAAATTAGTAAAAAATACGTTATAATTTTTTCCCTTTCCATGTCACATGTACAGTAAGCATTAAATGCTTTATAGAAACTATAGTAATTAGCTTTGATGACATAATACTGACTAATATTTGTGTTGAATTTATTTGAACATCTAATTGTTTCAGTGCCTTGATGATTTAAAATCTAAATGTACAGATCTAGGAGTAGAACTTGAGAGAGAAAAACGTAATGTTGGGTCTTTATCGGTTTCATTAACTAAAGAAAAATCACTTTCTGCCCAACTCCGAACCAAGCTACATAGTACTCATGCAGAAAATATTCAGTTGCATGGCCAGGTCAGTTTAATCTTTACTTTTTCAGAAAAATAAATGTTTATTAAACATTCTAATATGTAATGCATAAACACCAAAATAAAATGTAAAAACCATTTACATAAGATATAACTTAAAAAACTAGATCAGATTTTTATATTATTATATAATTTAAAATTAAAATTTTATGAATGTAGATTATGTATTTGTTAGAACAGGAAATTAATAAAGTAATAATGAATTTAAAAAAAATATTAAAAGAAATCTTAATAAAATACATTAGTTATATAAATATAAAGTGTTGATACAAAATAGTCTAAAGAGTACTTCTGTTTAATTTATATTACACATTAGATTATTTTCTTATATTACGTTTTATTAATATTGTTCTTTTAATTTTTCAACTATTTAAATAATGTACTAAAAAATAATTTTTTTAGATTGAAGAATTAAAAGTTCAAGTAAGTGAAGAGCAGAGAAAGAAGTATGAATCACAAGAAAAAATGAAAACTATTCAAGAAGCAGAAATTCGAAGACAAAGAAGCAGGGCTGCTGCTGAGGAACGACATAGGAAAGCATTAGATCGAGCGAAATTGCAGAAAGTTAGCTTTTTAATTTTATTTAATTGTAGTTTCTAGTTGTAGTTTTCATTAAGTATCCCATCACTTTTTAAAAGTTATTTATTTACTTACTTATTTACTTATTACTGCATGTGTTTATAGCATTGTTTGGTCTTTCAAATTATGCAAATGACTTAACTGATGAAGTTAATTTTTCTTTGTTCCTTTTTATTTCAAACACGATCAGAATTTTTATCTCATCTTGATATAAGAATGTAAATTATTTTTTTTAAATGTTTGATATAACTTACATCTTCTAAGTTTTTTTACAAACTGTCCTAATATATGATATATTACTTCCTGTAAGAGAATACTTCTGTATTTATAATTGATATTGACACAAAAACATTTTTGAAAAAAAAATTTTGTTTAGTAATAGTTCAGTTGGGTAATTTATATACCATAAAATTCTAGAACGTCCCTTTCTCACCATGCACCTATTTTTTTTTGTATTGTTTAATCTTTTTCTATTTTACAGAGTGAACTGGAAGCAGAAGTGCTGAGATTACGAAAGCAGTTGATGGATACTCAGCAAGAAATAAATGCTACAACAGGAGATGCCTCATTGCCTCTGTTGATGCAAATTAGAGTAAGTTTAATTTGCATTATACAAACACAAGATTTTTTTTTTTTCTTTCATATTTTCTGTCGAATATTTGTCATGAATCTCTCATGACTAGTTTAAACTGGATATCTTCTATTTCCTCACTTCTGAAAATCTTCCTTTACTTTTTTTTTATATCTTTCATGATCTCATCCTTTGTCAGTAACTACTTAGTTATGATTTATTAAAGATTTTATTTTTCTTTCTTGCATCTATGTAACACTTCCTTATTCTTTCCATAAATTTCCGTGGTTTCATTCTTTAAACAATATTTTGGAATTGTTCAAGAACCTCTCTTCCTTGTTTTTAACTGTACCTTTCATATTTCAGATCTACACTATACTAAACCTCACATAAAACTCTTGGCATATCCCTTTCTTAGTCCATTTGGGCACTTAGTTGAACTGATTTTTATTACACAATTCTTCAGTTCCATTTTTGTTTTGTTTAAATTATTTCATTAGAAAATATAAAAGAGTAGGAACAGTTTACGTAGTCTTAACATCGAAAGAAAGGAGAGAAAAAAAGAAATTACACTATACCTAGTAGTAATGATAGCTGTGTTTTCTCTTTTAGTGTAATATTAATTTCAACATTTACACTAAGTGAAGGTTTGCCCCGTCTTTGTTAACCGAATTGTTGGCTGGCTTAGGCAGGATGGGCGAGTGGTGTTTATTGTACTGTTTAACCAGATTACATCATCCAATTACTAATAAAATTAATACATTTTTTTATAAAATGTAAACATAATGGAGTAGTACAGTGCAATAAACTAGTACACTAGAAACAGCAGTTGGCAAGGGACAAACTATCAGATAATGTATTGTACCATTTTATGGTTCACAGAGTCATCCATTATTCATTATCAAGTCGTTGTTACTGTTATATTGAAATTTTTTTACAATTACAGTATTTACTCAACAGTAAATTGATTACTACACATGGTTTAAATTGATTGAACAGTTGTTTAATTGAGAAATCAAATCTGCAATTTGATTGCTAGGATTATGCAGTGTAATGAAATTAAGTATTAAGTGGTAAATTTAAATATAGAGTGTAAATTTGGTGAATGATACCATGGTTAGGTGGTGTGTTCATTACTTTAATAAAGGATAAGATAACATGCACATTGAAGCTCAGAGTGGATGGCTGTCTTTGGTGAATGATGACATATATTTAGATTCGACAGAAAAGTTTTATGAACTGATGTTGTGCAATTTCTGTCCTCTTTCAGTTTGCAACATAAAATTGTCACAATTGAATTTTTAAAAGTGGATGCAACCTGGTTAGGGTGCCCAGGATGCTCACAGATATGTACAACAATAAATGTTATGCAAATTCTTTGATTGTCTTATGCATACCAGAAAAGAGATGTGATATCCAATTAAGATGAAAATTTGGTATTATATATCACTCAAAAACAATCATCTGCTATAGAACACCATCACCTCTGAAAACCAACAAATTGAAGCAGACCAACTAAACAAGATATAATCATATTCTAGAACTGATATGATTATTTTTTTAAAGAATTCATTTCCAGAGGCCAGACGATAGATTTTGCTGCTTATAGTTAAATTTTGAAAAACATGTACAATTCATAACAAAAGGTATGGTAGGTTACTTCCTGCATTCTTTTGCTCTTCAACAATGCTCTACCACACAATGATCAATCTGCAGTTAAAAAATCTTGTCATACAATTTAGATAAAAATAATTATATAATCTTCACTTTAGCTCAATTTGGTGCCTAGCAACTCTCTTCTCTTCCTGTAGCTTAAGACATTCTTTGGTGGTCACCATTTTATTGAAGGTGGTAAACAATAAAATAGTTAATAACACTGAAACTGATTTCTAGAACAATGGTATAACAGCTAGTACACTAATGTAAGTGCCTCAATATTAGTGAAGTTTATGATGAAAGATGGGGTTTCTGTTCAGCAAAATCAGAATTACTTAAAAGGTAATTTAATTCTCAAACTTAAGCTTTTATAAAGATCATTTTATTATATAAATAATATCTTATGGATGTGAAATTTTAACAGCCACAATGATAAATAATAATTTATTTCCATTTAAAAACAGTACATATCAATAAAAGTAGATCAAGTATTACTTAATGTTACTGGCTTTCAATACAGTACAATAGTAAGAGATGTAAACAAAATACGAAAGAAAAATGCAATAGATCTCATAATTATAAATTAATATTTTTATAACTATACTGTTTTTTAACTTTTTAATTCATGTAATTTTGTAAATATTCTAATTGGTGTGTCTTAATAAAATTAACCAGAAATATACATAATGGGTGCAGCAATAGAATGTGATGATTTTCAATGAGAGAACTGTAATTTCTTTTCGTGGGAAGAACATATTTTATTGTAAGTGAAATGAAAACTACCGATTAAAAAACATAAAACTTATTTTAATAATCAGTAACCCAACACAAAGAAAATTTTGATCTGAATTTAATGTAAATAGTAATAGAATTATTTTATTTTCTTTTAAAAAATACTGTTTTAAAGGTGGTTAAAAAATGGAATGATGTAGGTAGTCTTTGTAAATAACTATTGATGGTATGCAAACAGTAATTTTCCAATGAGTTAGGACAGCAGTTATTTAAAGTTCAACTTACTTTTGTGGAATTCAGTCAATTTCTTTAAACATATTGAACTGATTTTTTTTTTTTTCTTTTTAGTGTTATTAAACAAAATTTCTATTATTGAATTACATGAATCCAATGCTAGTGCGTAAATAAGAATTCTGTATAATAAGCATTCTTCTGTATAAGATTTTTAATTAATATAATTATACTTCTTTCACTTTCATTTATTTTTTTAACATTATTATTGTTAGTATTTTTTTGTTTTTTTGTTATTACAAAATATAAGCAGTTACAGCCATTAGCTTGTTTTATTTAATCTCAGAATCTTGTTCTTCCTGACGTTGCTAAGACATAAAAATATTTAAATTCAAATATTTATAATTCAACTCAATCCACCAAAGTACAAACATAAAACAACTCTTACCTTATTTGTATATTTATAATTTTTCACAAAAGTTCTTTCACAGATTGCCACATCATCAGTCATGTGATATTAATAAAATTCATAAAATTATGTATTAAACAATCAAAAGATTAAAATTGTAATCATGTACAAAAGTATATGAAGTCATTAAATAAAATTTATTAAAAACAAAAAATGTTAACATGTATGTGGCCAACTGGCCACATTCAAATAAATACTGCATTACTCAAACCAACTAGGTTGAGTTCTGCAGTGTTTATTTTTTTTCTGTACCAAACCAACTGGTTTGAGTACTGCAGTATTTGGCTGGCCATATACATGTTTTAATATTTGTTTTTAATATATTTTATTTAATGACTTCATTTACTTTTGTATGACTGCAATTTTAATCGTTTAATGTGTAATTTTATAAATATCACACAACTGATGATGCAGGAGTCTGCAAAAGTACTTTCATGGAAAATTATAAATATATAGATAAGGTAAGAATTATTTTGTATCTGTACTTGGATGGATTAAGTTGAATTGTTTATATTTGTATTTATATTATTAGTGCAGAGGTGATATGGGTGTTAAAACAGTTAATTTTAGAAAAACATATATATATATATATGTATATATTTTTCTAAAATACACACACACACACACACACATAAACACAACTTCCATGAACACACAGTATGCTGTTGGTAAAAGACCCATTTAAAAATTTAACATATCACCATATAAGGTATAACGGACCTTATGCAGTTTCTGAGTCAAGAAATTAAAAACTTGAAATTAATAGCTTACAACTAATTTAAAATGTTACTGCATAACGTTTAGAAGATCTTACGCAGTTTTAATGACAACAAATAAATAGCGCAAACTTGTAAGGAGGTAAAAGACCTTTTCATGTTACCATGAAAATCTTTGTTTAATCATTTATATAGATGAAATAAAAATGCCCTTTCTCATGAAAGAAATTCATTAGAACATTTTCTTTCCTGTTACCTAGGGCTTTGGACAAATTTGTTCCCACTGTTCTTCATATCTATCACATTTAATTAGCAAGTGTTTGACAATGATTCTAGCATCATAGTCAGCACATGTTGGTCATTCCTGTCCAGAGAAAAAATTAATAGTGTCTAATTCTCAGTTGTGTAAGTACACCTTTCTCTCATCTTTTTAAGGTTACTTTGCCTTTCTATTTACATGGGAAATACTTGCATTTAATTTTGTTGTACCGGTTTTCCATAGCCTTATATCGCTTCTTTTTTTTTATGGCTAACATTACCATAGGCTCTTGTACTTCCTGATCTAATGTGAGATATCTTCAATGAGATTCTCAACAGTACATGCAGCTGTATGTGTGACCTCATTTCTTAAAGAATGTTGCAGTGACTGAGTGTCTATATGGACATGCACTTAGTTCTCTGTGTGTGATAGCCTAAAATATAGCATGGATTGTCTATAATCCATTCGGATGTGTAACATTCTGATATGATATGCAGACCACTAAGTGAATCAGTATAGGTGACAGCTCTTTATACTCTGTAGTGGTCACAATAACTTAGTACTTGTCTTGCGGTGCAGTACTCTATCATATACATGTCAGCTTCCCTTTGGAGTCTCCAATGGTAAGATTGATTCATCATAATGAATACACAGCTAATGCTAATCTTTGTCTTTGACCTGTTCATGTAAGGTTTTTTCTATCCTGGTTATTCAGCCATTATTGAGTAAAGTTTTTTGTAGTGTTTTGTAGCTGCACTGTTCTTGATGTGTGTTGTCATCTCCAATCTACAAACCACCTATAGAATACAAGGGTTTCAGAAGCAGATAGTAGGAAACATTTTAGCAAATTAAATTCATATTTCTGATATAATTCTATAGATTTAATACCTCTTGGTTATGATTACATCTGGCGATGAGTATAGTAATATTTTAGAGGATGATTATTAAATTAATCATAAAACTTATCTTATAACTTGCATATTTAGAAAGAAAGAGAACTTGTAGGATTACTGCAAAGACTGTATACAGAACTGATATGTAAAGCACCAGTGCCATTTAATCCCTGTGGAAAAGTGTATTAACACCACTCAATGGATTATGGAGTGATCTTAGTACACTTATATTAGTGAATAGATGTAGTGAATAGACAGTAGTACATAGCCCCTATTTTTGACTTTATAAGATTTAAGCCTTTTTACATTTGGTGATAACCTGTTGCACTTGTTGGTAAAATGTAGATCCTTTGTCTGCTGAAATTTTATATTGTCTAATATTTAAATTCATTTCTGTTCATTATCAATGAAATAATGGGCAAAAGTGAATAAAGAACATCTTAACAGAAAAATTAAATCCTCATTCAGCCCATTTCATTTCATTTAAATCAAATTAATTGTATTCAGTTTTAAATTATTTGTAATGTAAAGCAGATCATAGCATTATTTCTGCATGCGTAAAGGATTTCTAGGTTGTCTGCATAAAGCCACTTTCCTATGCTAAAGTAATCTGATTACACTGATGAAAACAAATATGAACTAAGAATCTTTCTATCACTCACCATTTTTGAAAAATGTGTAAATTTTAATTCAAGGATTTTTTCATTTTTCAACATATTTTAAGCTCCTATATTGTATTTTGTTAACTCATTTTTTATTGTTAAATTTCCTTAACATAATTTGTAAGCTATAAATAAACAAAACTAGACAAAGAATTAAATCATATCATAGTCACATATTATGACATCATATCTGATACTAGAGAGTGAGCCTTCATGGGCAAGATTAATCGCGTCTATTCAGGTCAAAACATGTAGCTGAAAACACAGCTGGGTTGTTTGTATTAAGCATTGAATTTAGGAATGAATTAATTTTGTTCAGTCTTATTAATGTCTTAAGTTTGTTAACAGTGCAGTTTCATAATGCCTTGAAATTGTATGAATGACATGGATGCGTTTTGATGTGGAAGCCAACAAAAAGAACTTTCTCAGTACTTTATTGATGAAAATAATTTGGTTTCTTTATTGCACAAATATTGATGAGCTCATGTTGCACTTAGGACACGTTCATAAACTGAGGACTGGTGCCTTTTCATAGATTTGTTCAAGTATAGTTTAAAAGTGGTTCTAGTACACAAGCGTAACAAATATCCTTCGACACCAATCACTTATGGTATTAATTTGAAATAGGCATACAATGTGATGAAAGACGTTCTTAAAAAATAAATATAAAAAACAGAGTTGGAAATTGTGTGGTAATTTGGAAGTTATAGCTGGTTTGTTAGGCTTGCTTTTTGTAAAAGCCATGAAGAAGAATAGTCCTGGATTTTTGTACATAAGGCAGAAATTTCCGAATTTAAGTGAAGGAAAAATTAAAGAAGGAATATTTGTTTGTCCTCAAATAAAAGAGCTGGTCAAAGATGACATATTTAACTCTATGTTAAATAAGGTAGAAAGTGCAGCTTGGGCTTCATTTAAAGACGTTTGCAAAGATTTTCTCGGCAATCAAAAATCTGAAAATTACCACAATATTGTTAATCAACTTCTTACCTTCATACTGAGCTATGGGATGTACTATGTCTGAGAATACATTTTCTCCACTCGCATCCAGAAAACCTCAGAGATGTACCTGATGAACACGGTGAACGTTTCCACCAAGACATTTCGGTAATAGAAAGTCGCTCTAAAGGGAAATGGAATACTAAAATGCCTAACCGATTATTGTTGGATATTAATTTGGGATGTGCCAGGCTATTTATTAAAGAAAACCATCAGCAAAATCATTCTAACACAGGTATGGCCATGCAAAATTAAAAATTTTACAGATTTCAACTATATTTTCCCTTAATTTTTTTTGAAGTGTAATTTATTTAAACTAAGAGTGATAGAAAGATTGTATTTACAGATCTGTAATGTATGCAAAAAAAGCAATTCAATAAGCCAATGGAAGTCAAGGAGGTTATAGTCAAAAGGCAAGATTCTGTCCTGGTACCAGCACCTGTGTGTATTAGGGCAGAGCAGAAATGCTACACCAAGGTGCTTAAATGCAAGTGTGAGATCAGGTTAGCCTACAAGCCATCAGAAGTCATCTTTTTAAAGAGAAAAAAGGGCTCTACAAAAACAGTTGAAGAAATTGGAGGGGAATTTTTCGACTGCCCTTCAGAACAAGAGGTCAAATTTGAAAATTGGGAACATAAAGGATACTAGGAAAGGTTTGGTTATTGTAGCGGATGACAAAGAGACAGTTAAGAGTCATTTAAGAATCTGTTAGTAAAAAGTTGGACATGAAGGTAGAGCAGAGACGTAAAAGGAAGCATTTAGTCATTTCTATAATATAAATTATCACCTGTCAAAGAAGGAAGTTGTGTCTGAAATGAAAGCAAAAGATGAGGCTACATTGAAGTCAAAGTGTTTTGTTCAAAACCGGTAGATATGATGGTCGAAGGTATCACAATATGAAGTTGGGCTTACTTTGTTTAACAAGTTTGTTGTTGAGGATAGGTTGTTTATGATTTCTCTTCTTGTAAAGACAAGTAGTACATTAATGTTCAGAGATGTTTTAAGTGTTGTAGATTTGGTCATAGGACTGCTTCACTCTGTGTGCATTGTGGTGACAGGGATCACAAGCATGAAGCATGGCCTAAAGAGTCTGAAGATCCTACTTTTGTAAATTGCAGAAGATTGCATAAGAATTGCAAGCACTCTATCAATAGTAAGGATACATTTCTCATTTTGAGTTATGTGAAATTGTTAAAAGAAGGTCCCTTGATATAATTCTTCTACAGCATCCATATATGGTACAGGGCGATCTGCCTGGTTTTATTGATTGACAAAAATTTTATAGTTGAAGTGAGCATGTCCACACTTCTGTGTAGAGGAGGACATTGGATTGCGTCTTTTTGATGCAAGTTTCTGATATTCATCATGTTGCTGTTAAACTTCTTATTGATGATCTTGATTTCTGTGTTGTTCATATTTTCAACGTAGAGATCTCACTAAGGAACATTAACAAGTCTTAGACTGAAGTCTAGATGATATTCTATCTGAAGACCTGACAGAAAGATTTTCTCTGCTTTCATCCATGCAGCTAAGAATTCAATTCCCTGTAGTTCTGGTCATCAAGAGAGAATTGCCCCTTTGTGTAGTTTCACAGTACTTTTTGTTGAAACATCCATGAACCATCTCTGTAGAGCTACACAGTGGGAGAGTGATCCTGAATGGCAAGCAGTTTTGAGAGATGACTATTAAAGTCAGAGATCTGAATATTATCATTTGGTCAGGATTGAAAAAGAGATTCTTGGCATACTTTTGTTAAAGAGTAAGGAAGTAGGATCCTTGGGATATTAGGGTATTATACTAGGGCAAAGCCTAAGAAAAATATACTTCCGTTGGCTCTTACAACGTAGCGGGGTTTCTAATAAAGCTGAGATTTTAAGTATCTTATTGAATGATTTATTGCCTGATGATGATGTTGACTAGTGAAACCTCGTATCATCTGTGATTCCGAGTAGAAGTTGCTGCTTTTCACTCTGATGCTTTATCTGTAGAAATTGCAGAGGCAGAGGTACATCAAGCAATTTTTACTTCTGGTAGAAATAAAGCCACAATGGAACTCCTTGTCCATTCTGTCAGAATTTGTGTTGTTACTTTAACTAGTTTTTAATAGGATGCAATTTGCTGGCTATTTCCTTGTTTGCTAGAAGTGTTCTAAACCTGTTGTTTAAAGAGGTGACAAAGACCTCACTATGAACTCTTCTTATAGGCCTTTAACGCTCCTCCCAGTTATTGAAAAGATTTTAAAGAGGTGACAAAGACCTCAGTATGAACTCTTCTTATAGGCCTTTAACGCTCCTCCCAGTTATTGAAAAGATTTTAAAACTTATTGTATCTTCGTATTACTGATAGATTGAATTCTATAAAGTTGTTGATGTATGATCAGTATGGTTTTCACTCAGCAGGGGCTCGGAAGATCCTACTCTTAAACTTATGAACATTTATTCTTCTAGTGAGTGCATATGTCATAGGTATGTTTTTGGACATAGCAGAGGCTTTTTAATAATTCATAGTAGCCTTCTGTCCTATTTAAGCTGCAGAAGTGTGACTGTGTGCAGAATGACTGAAATGTTATATAATTATTTAAGCAGTCAAGATATTAATTGAGACATCATTTCAGAAGTAGGAAAAATTCTATTTAAGGTTGTTCACAGGATAGTGTTTTAGGACCCCTGCTCTAGGTTTTGAATTCAATTCTTTGTTGCAGTTGAGATTACCTGATGGAAGCCATATCATGATGTATGTGAATGATGGGTGTACGCTAATTAAAGACCATTCAGGGAATGAGTTCGAATTCTGGGCTTTGCAAGAGACTCCAGTCATGGAGTTTCTAAAATAAGATAGCGTTTAGCCCAGAGAAACAATGATGATTGAACAGTGTCTTTTCAAGAAAAAGAAATATTGGTGAGGAGAACAATATTACTTACCAAAAAAATTTGCCACTGTTAACAGCAAACTTTGGTACCCCAAGAGCATGGCACAAAACAACAGCCTTTGCAGATAAACCTTTGTAAAATCTGATCACATTAATATCTTATGATTAAGAGGACGTCACCACATATAAAGAAATCACTAAGGCACACTGATCATTTGACAACATTTACCTGAACCAGATGTCATTCCCCGATTTGCTCAAGGGCAGACATCTGGTCCTGGTAACATGTCAAATGATCAGCATGCCTCAGTGATTCCTTTATATGTGGTGACTTCCTATCCATCACAAGATATTAATGTGATCAGATTTTACACAGGTTTACCTGCAATGTCTTTTGCTTTGTGTTATGCTGTTAATGGTGGCAAATTTTCTTGACAATTAGTATTGTTCTTCCAAGATTTCCTTTTCTTGGAAAGGCACTGTTTGAACGTGCTATAAGCTTGTTTTTTTCTGAGTAACACTTTGTCAGTCCACATAATACTAGGTGTCAAGATAAGTACCAGACTTTAGTAAAGTTAAAATACAGTTAAAGGGTCAAGTTAAAAAAGTACCAGACATTATGGAAAGAATCACCGCTATATTGTGTTATTTTACTGCCATCACCAATAACACTATTCCCTGTAAGTCTTGGTGAAACTGCCTGTTTATAACATAACGCATACAGTCTATATAATTCAAACACCATCTCTGTTGTGTTCTGATAAGATGTAATGGAAAACCAGTTTTCAGGAGACTAGAGATGTGCTCCCATTTAAGTCTAAGTGGACACTCCAATTAAGGAGTGTAAGCAATGGACTGCAAAACAAAAACTCTCTGCCAGTAATTCATTGCTGTACATTTTGTTTATGAAAATCTGAATTTATTTTGTTATAATAATAAAACAAAATACTGATCACTCTCCAGTTCTGCCTAGTTGCTGTCTATAGGACTCCAAACATTATGACTATGCATTTTCTGAGTACAGAAAATAAATTAAAAAGACATAAAGAAGACGAACATAAACTGACTAACAAAATTATATAAACAAATTATAAACATGATATAAAAAGTAAATTGAAACAAGTTTAAAAATTGTGCTGGTTGCTTACCTATTTAATAAAAAATACTTATTTGTGGTTTCTTTATTTTATTACCCTAGCGTCAGGACTATATAAATGAAATTTATTTAATTTTGTTGTAAGATTTTCATCATCTTGTCTATTTATTGTTTTCCTAGGCTGTGAATACCGAAATTGAGAGGTTGGTAAAAGAAAAGGATGAACTAACTAAAACTGCAGCTTTATTGTTAGAGAAAAATAAAGAATTAGAAGGATGTCTTAGTCAGACTGCTGATTCATATAAGAATCAGAATAAAGATGTAAGTTTACATAAATTTGTTTTTTTTTTTGTAGTATGATTGCAGTTTGTTGTTTATAATAGTATTACTTCTTTTTATTACCAATTATTGTTCATTAATTATTATGAAACCCCTTTATAACTCTTAAAGCTACAATTATTAATTTTTCCACAGATATGGTGTATCTCAAAAAGCAATTCTTCTTGCATATTATCACTTCTGTATGTATAAATATCTCTATTTCTAAAATGTTTAAGCTCTTATGTAGGTAAGAGCTAATGTTTTTTCTTCTGATGTACATATAACCATCATACATTTACACAGTGCACTTAGTATTATGTGTCATGGAACATGTTCTTTAACATTGTACCAAATTCTTTATTATAGTTAGTCTCAATTGAACACCCTTATCAATTTATACCTCTTTATTTTTATTGTTTTGATGAAATTTTGAAAATCATAATGTTCTAAAACTAACATTGTATTCAAATTGAATAAATTTAGAGGTATAGAAAGTAATAATTCAAATTCTCCATTTATAAGCAAAGATGACAATGACAACGGGCCAAATTATGAATTTGATATTCTTTTTGAATGCATTTGAGATAATCAGGTAACAGTAAAGTTTACATCCTTGAATAATTGTAAATGTACCAACAAAAAAAAAAACTTATGTGGAACAAAACATAATCTCATCAAGAAATAGAAAGAAGCTTGGATTTTTGCACAGAATCTTATAAATACGCAACCATAGAAAAATTTGTGTTTGCATTTCTAGTGTTATTATTGAATAAAATAGTTGTTAAAATAATAAAACTAACTTTCTCTTAAGGTTCAATAAAAAGCCTGACTTAAAGAACTTTAATACTGAATCTATGATTGATTTCTGTAACAGTAAAACTAATTTCACAGAAAAAAATTTCAGAGTTTTATTACTTCATTTAGTTTGTGACTTTTTTTTTACACAATTTCCTCTTAAATTTCTGTGAGGAAGCTTGTATTATTTGTTACTTGAAAATTAGTTTATTTAGGCATTCATTAGCAAAGTTTTTGATAATTTGTAATAACTAATAACATTATTTTCTTCCTTTTTATGTGAAAATTTAAGTTTACTGTTATATGAATTTCAAGTCTACTCATTTAATTTTTTATAGTGATTTCATTTTCATATTAATTATTCTTCTGATGTACATACACCATCATGCATTTATTATGTATAAGTGAAGTTGATTAAAACAGGATCATATATGTTTTGTTAATAAATTTCAAATAAAATTGTTAGCAATGATCCCATTTTTTACCCTTCTGCCTTCACCTTGAGAGATATTAAATCCTGTTTCATAATTCCATTAACTAAAGTAATTGTCACCAAAATAATTATATATATATATATACATAGAAAAGGAAAATATCTGTAAACAAAAATATTTTTTTTATAACAGGCAAAGTATTTCATGGGCCTTTACATTAGAAGCAAGAGTCACAGAAAAGCACTAATTTGGCAAAAACGTTATCTCATGCTGGCTCTTCAAGGCTACCAAGAATCAGAAGACAAACTGATGTCCACTGTCAATGAAAAATTTCAGAACACGAGTTGGGTCCCAATCCATACAAGCACTTCAAAAAGAAGATCACTTAGGTAAGCAAATCTGTGTAATGTTATTAACATATTCAGGTTTATTCTTACATTCTTAATTTTATATTAGAATATTTATTGTTCTGTATAATCCCTAATTGCATTAAGTGTTTTCAAAATTATATATTCAAAATCTTGTTTTTTATTGTTTAGAAAGATCTCATAGTGTTCTATGTTAATTTTTTTCCTTATATCTGTAATGACCATCTAAATCATTTCTTTAATAATTGTTATTTATGTAGTAACTGTATTTTTTTTTTACTTTCTGTAAATTTGTGCTTCCTCTAAAGTATAAAACTGATGTTATGGTAAAATCGCATTTATTTACGTTTTTAGATGTACCTTCATGTAGGGTGTGAGTCTAGTTATTGTTTCAACAGTTGTTCATTCTCTTATGCAGACACAAATCATTCCTGATATAGTGTTTGTTAAACAATCATTTAAATTAAATTCACTTAAAAGTAAATTTAGATTTTTAAAGGCATAGTAGGCCTGACTTGACTTGAGGATGTTAACCATTTATCTTAAGAAATAAGCATCTTAACCATTATAAGATGTTTAACACATTCAGTGCCAGTGGGTTATCAAAAAGCTGATCAGTGTGGCTGATTTTTTTTTTAAATTTAGTTATGCTTTTTTGGCCGGAAACCAGCAAAATATTTAAGATCCACAGAATACAAACCTAATGCATTTTCTAATGAAATATTCATCTCATCAAAATAAGTTATATTCTTTAACAAAAGATGTTACCACATGCCTTTAAATCAGCGAACGCGCTAGGATGAGAAAGTGTCAGAGGGAGTACAGTATAAGTACGCACGTACACAGGCGGCACTCCTAGCACTAGCTAGCTGGTTGTGCATATACCCTACCATAACGGTGCTGCCCCACCACTGCAGGCTCTAATAAATGAAGGTTTCGTGGCGTGAAGTGTCACTTTATCGACTACTGCCGAAGAAGACCTCGAAGAACAAGAAGATGGAAGAAGACTGAAGGAGTTGGACCACCCTGCCAGAGCAGCAGCCCTGGCCAGCCAGCCGAGGGAGCTGCTGGATGCGGGCTTTACCTTCCCGTTCCAGCTCGCTGTGCTTCAATTGCCCTGGCCTGCAGACGCAGTTGCAAGAGTCGGCCCAGGGTGGGATTGCTTGGGGAGAACCACCTCAGCCGTGCTGGTGAATGATGACTGACCCGACACTGCGGGGCTCTGGGGATCTCATTATCATGCTGTAGTGGGAACACAACCGCCGCTGAGGGAAAGCCTGGTCGAATTTCAACTGCAGCCAAGTCGACTTCGCTGGAGACCATCTCCCGGATCCAACAACTCTTCTCCAAACAAAAACGGCTCTTTTCAGGGCCACCAAAAGGTTTTTAAGTTCCACGTGCCGTTGGAAGTCATTCAGTAACAATATAAATTTTTTCCTTATCTTTTTTCAATAGTTTTATTCTCTACAATCTACATTAATAGAAGCATATTAGACATTATGAAATTTAAAGTCAAAACGTAATGTAAATTGTTATATTGGGTGAGATGTAAAATAAAAACTCAATTATTAGAATTGGTAATAATTAATTATATGTAATAAACAAAATTGATCTTCTTCTTCGCTGTTACAAGGCGCTTCATATTTGTCTTCAGAATCTTCAATATCTGAATTCATTAGGAAATAAAATGCTTCTTTCGGTGATAAGATTCTTGTGCAATAATGGACAGGTTTCTTTTAATTATTCTTGAAGGACCTGGCAACTCAAAATTGTATTCATGTTTTTAAAAAAGAAGTTGAAATAATCAATAATTTTGCCAAGAAAATAATCATATATATTTTTATTAGAACTGATTATAAGTAATCTTATAAGAAAGTGAAATGCATTTTATGAATTCAAAGAAGTGCTGAAAACAATATTTTCAACAAAATTGAAATCACATACTTGATTATGTGACAAAATAAGATCTATGTTAATTTTGTAACCAATTTTTTATAAATTTCCAAAACTGTACATAACTATTGATTTTGTATAGTAATGTACTAAAAAAATGTTGCTTATTAAAATTGTTTTGTATTAAAAACAGTAATCAAACAAAGACTTTGCCATTAATACTAAAATAATTATTGGAAAAATACAAACAGAAGTTGAACTTATCCTTTTTGATGTCATTCCTGGGCTGATTTTTCAATGAAGAACTTACATTCAGTATTCCTATATTTAACTTATATGCAAATCCAGTTGAAAAAATTGAAAAAAATACAATAGAATAAATATTTTAGCAAAAGTATCTAGAAAATTTGAGTAGTATAAAAACAATTTTTTAATTTTGAAAAAAGGATTGGTGAACTAAACCGTGAATATGTAATTCAATCCTTCCTTGAGGCATTGGTAAATGACCCATTGCTGCTTGATTTCCTACTACTTAAAAAAATGCATAAACAAGGACATCATGTTGACGTCCATCAGCCCTGTAGCCAAAGCCATTACAACATTAAAGTGATGTAATCAGCATAGAATGTGTTAAGCATCTTAACCAGTAGAAACACTTTAAGTACCATAGAGAGAATTATTACTCGACTGAATCTTGGTAAAGAGCAGCTTCCCACCAACTATTAGATAGTTCCAACTTGTCAAAGTAGTTTTTGTGTTAATAGGATTGCATTATCTGAGTTGCTACCCTGTCAATTTATTTGGTGCCATTAAACAGTCTCTATAGTATTTATCCTCCCTCTACGAATCATGAGACCTTGCCGATGGTGGGGGGG
>JAAAKQ030499659.1:0-20560 GCA_010016005.3 Zanna intricata | reverse complement strand
CAAACTAAACATGCTATATAACTGAAATTGTGGACATATGTTCGAGATGAATGTACCAACATAACAAAATTAAAAAAATTGATAATCGAATGTACATTGCCCACAAAATTTGAAAAGTCACCTTACTTTTTGAACACACCTCGTATTTTTATTGCTATTTTTCATTCGGCGTACAGTGATTTTTTTTTTTGTGACAGCTCTCATGTCTCTTTACATATTTAACTTCTTTTGTTTTTTCTTTTTGTTGAAGTTACATCAGTCTGGTTTGATGCTATTCTCCATTTCTTTCTGTTCTGTATTTACCTAGATTATGTGTTTTATGTATTAAATAAGGCAGAATCTCTTCCTTTACTTTTTACATTATTCTATTATCAAATTAACTAAACCTGTATACTTTAGTTCTCATTTGTCTATCTTAAATCATATTATGAAATTCTTTCACATATTTCTCTTATTTCCTTCATTTTAATTAAAATTCCTATAATGCAATATCTAAAATTATCACATATAAATAAAAATTATCACATCATAACACATTATCTAAAATTCCTATAACACAACATTTCAAAGGCTTATTCATTCCTCCCTTACCATAAAGCATTTCACTTTTTTTTTCCTAATGTATATGTTGCAATCTGTTTGCCTACGGAACAGTTAGCATCCCCCCTTGGCCCAATGAAAGATAATATGTATGACATGTAAATGAAGTTTAATCTTGTATAGACTCAGACCTACCATTCCTGATTTGTAGTTAATTGATCCCCACCCACCAAGTGCACTGGTATCAGTGTCTAGTATTCAAATCCATATAATAAAAGCAACTAATTTTTCCTAGGATTTAGAGCTCAGAATTTTCGACTTTGAAGATCAGCAGTTAAATGAGTGATTGCGATGACAAATTTACCACTCAGCTAGCCCAGTGGACATTACACTTCATTACACATTACTACATTACACTTGACATTTATATTTTCAAGAATTTTTCTGATTCTTAGATACATATGGTCAGATTTATCTGTATGAAAGCTCTCCTTGCTTTTCCATTTTGTATCTTATGACAAATTACTTTTTTATATCTAAATAACTTTTTTCTACATTATGTTTTTTTTTTTTTATCATTTTTAATTTTGCAACGTATATTTTGTTGTAATTAGCAATAATTTGCAAAATTATGTACTAGGGGTCTTCAAAAAGTTCTCGGCCTGATAAACAGATGAGGCGATTATGACTAAATTACTGTGATAATTTGTAAAGTATGATCAGATGGTGTGATTTTCTCAAATATGAGATGGCATGCTACAAAGTTTCAGACATGTATGTTTATTTGGTTGTTTGTAGCAATCAGTTACAGCAAACAATTTTTTACATTTTCTAAAAGGTGGATAAAATTTGAATTTGAGCTGTTGTAAAGTACTTTGTTTTTCAAAAGGTTTGGCTCCCAGCAATTACTTCCTCTTACTGAATCTGAAGAAATTGCTAGCTGGATGAAGATTCACTTAAAATGATATCAAAACTTAGACAATTGATTATTTTGCATTGTTTAACAAATAACATTATACTGAAGGTATTAAAAAGTTGGAAAGTCATTAATCTAAATGTATAGAGTTGGCAATACATCAAAAAATGAAAAAAAAAAAAAATTGGTGAAAGAATAATGTCAACAGAGAATCATAATAATGACTTGAGTAGTTATTGTAGTTTCAAATTTTCTATCAGTTTTTATATTGCTCCTATATTCAAGTTGAAAAACAACAAAGTTAGAGAGAGATTTCATTCATCCTTGTCTCACATGGTTCTTAATCAGTTTCTTCTTCTAATATTCTTGTAACTGATGTTCTATCATACGGATTGTAAATAATTTCTTTCCTTATGTTTAAATTTTTTATTCTAACTGTAATTTTATTCAGTTTTACTCTATTTACATTATCAAATACTTTCTTGTTTATAAATACCATATAGATGGCTTTATTTTTAAGCTTTTTTTCTAAATTGATGTGAGAACTAAAAAAGCCTCCCTTTTAACCATGTTCTTTCTGAAACTAAACTGGTCTTTATAATAGACTTCCGTCACATATTCTATACACCTGTAAACAAAACTTATCTTTAATGAATAATGCGTTAAACCTATGTAGTGATAGTTGTTTATATTTATCTGTTCCTGCATTCTTTGGTATGGCAACAATTACATTCTTTTTAAAATTTGATGAAATTTTTTCCAATCTCATAGATTTTGTATACTCATTCCTATTTCTTCCAGACAACATAGTAATTCATATGGGACATCATCAATTCTTGCTAAATAAAGTTTAAAATAAAACTATTTCAAATTTAAATCATAGCATAGTGTCCTTTGAAATCATTATTTATTTTTATTATTATTTGTTTTTTCCTCTAGTATTTTACTAGATAATTTTTCTCCTCTTTACAATCTTACATTTTCTTCTGATCTGTTAACTCTTTACTCTTTTTATAAAAAAGTGTTTTCCATTCACATCTCCGATATTATTATACCATTACATTTTAAAGACAATATTTATTACTATTAACTTAATAATTTTTCATATTTTTTAGTCAACATTTTAGATATTGTATTTTGTAAAATGAACTAATTAAACCTATATGGAAAATATAATGATAGAGAAGCTTTATTCAGTGAATGATTTTATTTAATTTGCTGATAAGTAGTAATTTTTAAATTAATTTTTTTTTGCAGGTGCTGATATTTACTGGTAATAATATTTCAGAATTACCTTTGAATATTTTAGGTACACAAAACAATAGTAATTTAAGAATAATTGATATGTCTAATAATCATATTAAAACTATAAGAGGCAAGACGTTCCATCATGTTTTAAATGTTGAAAGGCTTATATTAAATCATAATGAAATATCAATTTCATCTGACGATCCAACTCATCATCATCCCAGGTAAATATATTGTTGCTATTTATTATATTTTGTATATCTGTGATTCAACTGGATGAAATGTTATTTGAACTTTTACAAATTTTTTTGTTCAACACTATTAATTTTTAAGTGTTTGGGA
The DNA here is from genome assembly GCA_010016005.3 of Zanna intricata. Taxonomy (NCBI): domain Eukaryota; kingdom Metazoa; phylum Arthropoda; class Insecta; order Hemiptera; family Fulgoridae; genus Zanna; species Zanna intricata. The sequence continues at coordinate 17,514 of JAAAKQ030499659.1, read as the reverse complement.
ATATGTTTTCAGATATATTGAGCAGTTTCTTGCTTAGTAGTATTGCAGATTGCTTTGCTGGTAATGGTTCATCCTAAGGTAATTAAGAAGTTTGAGCTGTATATGGCAAGACAGTATATTTGATCTTTACTGTTTTTTTTTTTTTTTTTCATTTAATATGTTTCTTTATCAAATTTCATATTGTTCAAGGTCAACTTTGTGCCATTAATTTCCTGTGTAAAATTCATTCAGAGTATATCATGATGTTCTCTTGGGACTTACATGCCAAATCTACTCATGAAAATAATAGAAAAATCTGTGTAAACATATGTCTTAAAATACTTCATTTGTGAGTTACTGCTAGTGAAAGATTTCACTTTGATTTCAATCAATGAGACGAATGAGGTCATACGGAAATTTTTAGGACATTATTTAAGGGACAGAATTGGTGTTTTCTTATGGTTTTTGACTTGGAAAAATAGAATAAAACAGGTCCCAGAATTGTATTTGCAGTAGTTTTTGAGAAATCTGGTGTGAAAACTAATAAATTTGGGTAAAAAACCCATTTTTTTATGTTTGATGTTTAAAACTTTTGTGTGTTTTAAAACAAAACTTGTAGAGAATGTGATTCCGAAGAAAATAGTCTAAGATAAGTTGAATAAAATGAAGAAAAGTTAAAAAAAATTTTAATTTTATTTAGAAACAGTACAGTAAACCAAATTATTATTATTATATGTATGAGTTTATAATAAATGGTCAAAGTGAGCCCATTATTTTCAACAAATACATTGCCATACTTCTATACTGCTTTTGTTGCTCTTTTTAGTTCTTCAGGGCTGTGCTTAAGTTGCTCAGTTGGATCCTATTGCGGACAATTAATTCCTCATGAGATTGTATATTTGTTTTGTTTACAATATCAATCCATCCCCAGATACAAATATCTAAAGGAGTTAGATCAGGCAATCTTGATGGCCAGGAATGTGGACCTCCATGACTGATCTATTTCTCTGGGAAATGATGATTTAAGTGAGTGGAAACTGCACAAGAGAAGTGGGGAGGTGCATCACTGCTGGAAGTATACGTTGCGTCTCAATGCTAGAGGACATCTTCAAGCAGCTGCAGCAAACCTTGTAGAAAGTGTGGGTATACCTCAGCAGTGACAGGGTATTATAAATGGTCCAAATAGCTGATTGTGAAGTAGGGTGCATCATACATTTGACATTAAATTGATGTGGAAAAATGTACGGCTTGATGAGGATTTACTTCTGCCCATGTATGCTCATTAAGTAGGTTGATGCCATCTTGAGTGAAATTTGCCTTGTCAGTAAATAAAACATACTTGTAAAATTATCAATTTTTATGCCACCAGTTGCAGAACACCAAACAAGCCATAGGTATTTGGAAACTATGCGTCCCAGTTAGCTTGTGCTTCATTCAGTAGCAATGAGAATTTTATTCACTGATCTTCCTTCCACAGAATGTGAACCGAAATGAAATTAAACATTTTAAAATTGTTGTAAAATGTAGATCAAAATCTTCTACCTCTCATTTTTGATAACCAGGGTCGCCAACACAATGTAGAAACAATTCCATTTTCTTTTCCGCCTAGTGCACCACCACTAGTTTTGCCAGTGTATGGTAAAAGAATGATACTTAAAAAAGTAACAGTCAGATTCAAATCCTAAAAACTCTTTACATTTGGATGAATTTATATTTGTTCGTTTTTTGTAACAATTTACTTCACAGAATTGCATAAACGCCTTGGATACTGAGACTGTATACAGTATCAGTCAAAAAATTTTTTGTTTTTTTATTGTTTTTACTAAATTAAAAACTTACTAAATTACAAAATCATAAAACTAAGAATTTACTTACCTTTATATAACGAAAATGTTGTAATGAAAGAAACATCACATATCTTTCGTTCATTTACACATATTTAATCATTTACAATTCTTGCTTGAGATGAATGATGCGTAAGTTTACAAAGATCGAAGCTGTCGTGTAATAAATCTTCAGTGGACATTAAAATTAGATTTTTTTTGGCGAACATAGCATTTGCTACATTCGCCCAGACACACGTATGACTGCTTTTTGGTTGGCCTGTTATGCAGTCACACAATCTGGTTGACCATTGGTGGACAGACCCTGGCCAATCCAGATAGCTGTCACATTAATATCCAACAAGACTGGATGATGATGCACTACGCATAAGTTGGACATTTTTTTTTTTAATTATATAATTTTTTCTTTTTTGTTAATTTTTTTTGTCTGATATTATTATATTTGTAGTAGTATCGTAACTTTCCTACTGTTACCTCTCTGTTCATCCAAGAAATCATTTGTGAATTATAGTTAAAGTTGTACTGTAACAAACATCTACCGGGGAAAATCCACTCTAAAATGAATTTGCTCTCTTGGCCAACCAGAGAATTGCCAAAGGTGGCGCATCTCTATGTTGCTTGGTCAGTTCAAATCTCCACTTCAGATGACTAAAGTGGTCACTCAGTAGCCAATTCAGATATCTATCACATTTAATACCTAGAATGGCAGGATGATGACGTGCTGTATGCCTAGAATATCCATTGGACTTTTTAAAGTTTTTGTTTCTTTTTTTTTGATGCTCCAAGATTCCCTAAATAGTGTGAGTTGTTTCATTTTGGTATACCCCCTACATCCCACATCTCTAACAATTTGTTTTACATATTTCAAATGTTACCTTTCTCCACAATTTTTCTCATCTACCTGTCCCTCCAATATCAAAGCAACTATTCCAGATTGCCTTAAAACGTGGCCTATAAGTCTGTCTCCGTCTTTTAACTATATTTTTCCAAATGCTTCTTTCTTCATCAATTTGCTGCAACAACTCTTTATTTGTCACTTAATCCACTCACCTGATTTTTTAACATTCTCCTATAGCTCAGCATTTCAAAAGCTTGTAATCTTTTATTCTCAGGTACTCTGACCGTCCAAGTTTCACTTACATATAAGCTTATTTTTGAAAGTATATGTTTGGAGCATAGCTTAGGCTACGCTCCAAACATATACTTTCAAAAATGTTTTCCTTGTGTTTAAATTAATTTTTGATTTAAGCAAATTATATTTCTGACTGAAAGCTCATTTCACTTGTGTTATTCGGCATTTTATATCGCTTTGTCCATCTTTAGCAATTCTACTTCCTACATAACAAAATTCTTTTACATCTGTTATTTTTTCTTCCTATTTTTCATATTTAATTAATTTATTTTAGTCTGTGATATTAGTTTTAAGTTTTTCTTTGGTTTTTTTTTAAATAGTAACCTTTTACTCCTTTAAATAATTTTATTATAGACAATGATAATGTGGGAACATTTTTCACCCACAAAAAACACAAAAAGAAATTTTTTCTTCAGTGGTCCATGTAGATTATTTATACTACATTTCTTTACTTTGGTTTTGTTCTTGTTTATTTTCATGTGGTATTTTTCATATTTTGTTTTTTTTCAGTGGTCCATCTTCATTATTTCTACTACATTTCATTATTTTTGTGTTGTTTATTTTCATGCAGTATTTTTCATATTTTTTATTTTATTTTTTTTTTAAATTTATTTATTATTTTTTCAGTGGTCCACCTACATTATTTCTATTACATTTCATTTCCTCTTCATTTTCATAAGATATGTACTTAATAAAATTACCATAGAAAATGTTAAAATAAATGATAACATAAACATTGAAAATATTTCTATGATTTTTATCTTTAAACAAATATTTATTTATAAATGTTGATTATTATTTATACATTGAAGACCGTACAAAGTATAAATTGTTTTTTAAACTGTGTAAATTTTACCTGTTCCTGTGTATCAGTGTGATTAGTTTCTTTTATTAAATTTATTTTGGTAGTTTAGTGCTTTTTCTGTATTTCGATGTGTAAAAGTGTAGGAAGCCAAAATTTGATTTAGTGTAGATATTTCATGGTAAATTGTAAGCAGGATATATTTTGTTTAATGATAGGAAGGTGTGGCATTTCTGACATTGTCTTTGTGTACGAGTATAATTTCATACATATATATAAAGTTTAGATAAAAGTACGTAAATATGGTTTGTGTAGTTTATTGTTTACCTTTGAATTAAAAGTTTTTTTTTTCTAAAATGCAGAAGTGTTTTAAAAAATTGATTAGGTTAATCAGTAGTTCAGATACTATTCTTGAATATTATCATTTATTCCCTTGTCTGATTTGTAATTATTTGATCTTATCACTTGATTTTTTTTTTCAGGATATTCTCAAATTTTGAAAATTTGGTCGAGTTACATCTAACTGATGCATTTGCTGATAATTCACCACAAGGATTAGCTGCTGATTTACATGATATATTTGTTAGTAGCGATCTTAGTCAGTTACGTAAATTACATTTGGAACAAAATGAAATATCTCAGTTTCAAGATGCTAATGTATTTTGTGATTTACCTAATTTACAAGATTTACATTTAGGTGAGTAAAATATGTTAATAAAAACCCTTTATTTTAATAGCATTACGTTTAACATTACCTTTAATAATAAATATGAGTAAAATAAAAGTAATAAGCATTTTTATTGTCTGGATCTAAACTATATAATGGTATATATTAAATAACTAAACACTGTAAAGTGTTAATTTACTTTTATTTACTTTGGTTTAGAACTCATGTAAACTAATTATCTACGTGGTATTAGCAGACTGTGTCCTTGAATTTAGAAAAAATACATGGTAAAGCTTGTTAATTACACATACTAAAGTTTGATAACATAATAATATCTTTCCAATTTGGTGAAGAATTTTAATTTTTGTTTCTAGTTATGTAGCAAAAATTTAAGTTACCCAAAATATGACTGTAGAAAAATGTATTAAAACTGTACTTTTTATCATTTTTGTAGATGGCAGGAAGCCTGTTTTTAAAAAAAGAATAGCTGATAGCTGAATAAATAATGTCTATAATCCACTATTCAGTATTGGTTAAACAGGGATTAATGAAACATGGAAACTGTCAATTGTCAATCATGCCAATTGAGAAATTTATACCTGATAATTTTTTTTCTTACATAATTTGCTATCAAGTCCATTAACATTTACTTCATCTTTGTTGTGGTAATGTTATTATCATAGTCAGATGAATAAATAGATGAATACTTCTCGTAACAAATGAAAAAAAAAATTGTGGTTTGCACTCTTTAAGTGAAAAACGATTTTAATCATATCAAAATGAAGGTGGCTGCTCTGCACTTGAAAAGCTCATGGATGGGATGTTGGTGTCTGTGGTAAGTTTTCTAGCTGCCTTCCGTAGTGATTGTGCTCTCTTATGGTGTATAATTTGTATATTTAGTGTAATGAATTCTTTTACAAGGAGTGGCTGAAATATAATACACATTATTGCTCATAAATCACAAATGAAAATAGTTAATCAAGTGAAACAAATATGGCGTAGAAGTATTTGGTATTAAACTTAATTTTAAAGATTTTTAAGAGATTGCATAATTAGCACCTGATGGTTTCAATCTATACTAAACCCAACTGCATATAAAAGCCCTGTCTTTAGGATTTAAGAATCACTTTGTGCTATTTACTCAAGTGTAAACATTTTTTTTAACACACTGAATAAGTTTTGTGCCAACAAAATGCAATTTGTTAGAAGCTTTGCTTTTTTGTTTCTGTTTGAAGAAATGTGCAGCTGAAAGTGTTCACTTGCACTCTGAAGCATATGGCTATTATGCTCCATCAAAATTTCAACTTGTGAGCACTGGTTTAGGTGATTAAAAATTGGAAATTTTGATTTGGAAGACTAGGAATGTCAAGCAAAAAAATGTTTAAAAAAGAAGAATTGGAGGCATTGCTGGACAAATATCAATGTTAAATGCTTAAAAAATTAGTAAAAGCATTAAATTTGACTGAAATGCCATCTTTAAAAGTTTGAAGTTGGTGGGAATGGTTCAAAAAGGAATTGGGCATTATACGAATTAAGCCAAAGAAATTAAAAGGTGGATTGCAGGTTCAATGGCAAAGAAGGAAAGGGTTTATGCGTTGTGTTGCCACTGATGATGAAAAGTAGATATATTATAATAATTCCATATCTAAAGAATAATGGTACGAGCCTGGCCAATCACTGACATCAACAGGAAAGCCGAATATCCATCATTCGATGATACTTTGTATCTGGTGGGATCACAAGAGTGTGGTGTATTATAAGCTGCTAAAATCTGATGAAACCATTAACATTACTAGGATTACCAACAACTACTGCTGTTAAACCTAGATTTAAATGAGAAATGACGAGATTACACCAAAAGATATGACAAAGGGATTTTACAACATGACAACACTCAGCTACATGTCTGTAAACTGGTCAAGGAAACGCTAGATCTACTCAGATGGGATGTTACACTACCCGCTGTATTCACCAGAGATTACTACTTCTGATTTCACTTATTTCGATCCATGCAGAACCACCTGACTGGCCAGCACCTCCATTATTTTAAAGATATCAAAAAATTGTTTAATTCATGGACAGACTCAAAAGATGAGTCCTTATTCTGATCAGGAATCCATTTTTTTTTTTTACCAGGAAGATGGGAAAAAGTTGTAGCTAACAACAGACAATACATTGAATAATATGCACATATTTCTTTAAAATTAAGTTTAGTGCCCACTACATATTATTTTCTATAAAAACTTACATTTATTTTCCTACTTCGTCACAATTTACAATTACATATTTCTCATAAAGGTGAACCAATTTTCTATTCCATCAATGAAAAATGCTGGCAGTCTTCTTTATCCACATCCTTTCAGAGTTCATCATCCATGGTGAAATGAATACCTTTAATATCCATCATTAATTTCAAAATAAAATTAAAATTGCAGGTCGCAAAATCTGGCGAGTATGTATGGGATGGAATAGGTTCAAATTTCAACTTCACAAGTTCTTGGCAATTGCACATGAAGTGAATAGCCAAAAATTATTGCGTTGCAGAATTATTGGCTCCATAGATTTTTCAAACATAACATATGTCTCTTAAGGTCTTTCAACATCTCTATGCATTGAACACAGTCTACAATCGAATCAGCATCCAGATAGTCAGTCACATAAACATATTTAGAATCCTATTATACTGACGAGAATTATTTTTGCTGGAAACTGATGTAAATTAACTTCATTTAATGTAGTGGTCGTATCGGTTTTCAAGTCAACTAATCCAAAACACATTGCTGTTAATTTAATCCCCAAGATCTAAACAATAGATATGGAAAACATTCATTTTTATAAAATTTATGTGACATTCATTGTTACTGTAATCTGCCTTGAATAAATGCCAACAGTGTGCATTGAACACTGATGTTATTTAATCTATGGTGATCTTTAGGAATCGTTTATTAAACATGACTTTGGTTATTAGTATTTTACATTTTTTCACACCCTTTAATCTCTAGAATGCTGCTCTCCAAGATGTCCCAACTGTTTGAGAACCACCACATTATAAGGGGTATAGTTTAAGGTTTACTTTCTTACCTGTGAACTGTATTGTTAATAATTTTGTATTTTTCCATTTAAGTCAAGATTATCATGCTAAAGGAAAACTGTATAGAGCTTTTTAGGTTTCTATATTAAACTAATTTTATATTTATTGAATGTATTCATACCCTTCTGCATAAAGTCAATCCAGCCTTTATGCTAATGATGGTTATACAATTAATAGTAATATATGAGGTTGTGATCAAGAAGTATCTGACTTTATTTTTATTGCAGTAAGCTATTGTAGTGTGGGAAAGGGACCATCATGGAATGTATCCTTATCTCGTTGGTTGCATATGATTACTGTTTGTAGTAAAATTGTAACATTGTAGTAAATAGGCTAAGTATTTTTTGTTTTTTTTTATGAGCCAAGGTCAGATAATTTTTGATCATACCTTGTACTTTAGGTAAAAAAATAAAATTATGTGTCGAAACAATTTTTTTTTCTTTTTTACAATTATTTAAATTTTATAAACAAATATAATGAAATATTTTCAGGTCAAAATGCATTGGAAGGTGTTCATTTTGAATTGAGCTGTTTAAAACATCTTAGATTTTTAGATTTGGAAAGAAATTTGATATTTTCTTTGGATGAAGAAGGATTATCTCAATTTGATTTATTTCCACTGCGTAATCAAAATTTAACTATCGATTTATCAGATAATCCATTGACATGTAACTGTGATGAGTTGTACTCTTGGTTAAAAAAAACAAAAGTAAATGTCAGAAATAAAAATAAATTACATTGTCGTCGTACTTTACAAGATATTAGTCCACATTGTGAACCTATATTACATTTAAGCCCGATCATTTTTGATCCTGTTCATAAAAATTTAACATTAATTACAGTTTTATTTTTAGCTCTTGTTTGTTCAATTTTGTTAAATATATATAGTAATAGGGTATTTTTAAGGAATACTTTTACCCCAGCTCTTCATGCTGTTACTAAAAAAGTTCATTATACAACTATCGGTAAACCTGAAGAACCAGAAATGGAGGTCTAATAACAAAATGATTTTTAAGACTTATTTAATTAATAGATGTGAACTACATCAAATTTATATATATAAAAAGGTTTTAACAACTGCTATTCTTATATTTGTTTCTTGTAAACTAAAATCCTTATATTAGTAGTTACATTAACATAATATATGCTAAAGAAGTATTTATGTTAAAAATATTTTGTGTACTTTTTTTCACATCAGTTGGTAAGAAGACAGTTACTACTATTTGTTTTTACAGAAAAGTTTTTTATTCAACTGTTTGTATGTAGATACTCTATATAACAGCATAGTGAAATGTTGTGTTGTTTGTTTATAATTAAAAATTATGAATATCTGTAAATTTCCAAATGGAAACAAAATATATTTCTGTGAAAAGGGTATGTTGTCTATATAAGAGTTATAATGAACATAATTTAATATTTACTATAATTAATTGTGAACCATTATATATAATTAATTGCTCGTGTTTAATTTCTGTTAGAAAGAAATTGATATGGCACCTGTGTTTTGAATAAGTATCTGTAATTGTTTTATATTGTGTTCTCTAGTTATATATTATTCACTTTATCATACAGTATTATAAATTTTTGAAAATGTATTAAAAATAATTATTTATGCGTTAGATGTCATGGTTTTACTCAACACACACACACACACACACACAATCAATTATACTTCACTGATTATAACTGCAAATGATGCAGTAAGTAGAAATAATGTATGTATTGAAAATACATAATTAATTTTAAGTTGAAAGAATAAATAATGGTAAATTTAATAATATTTATTGAAAAAAATATGTAATTAACCAATTTTTACTGTTAATAAATGAAATATGAAGATTATAAGTATACATACAAGGTTTTTTATTTTAATCGGCCAGGGCGATTTTTGTAAACTATGCATAATACAAAAAGAAATGACCTAAAGTAAAGTTACTCAGATTGGAGGAGGATACCGTATGGTGACCTTGGATTTGACCTTGATCATTATTTCAAGGTTAACACAATTTTTTTCCAAATAGAATTGACCTATTTTGATCCCACCAGGGAAAGAGTAGTTTAGATTATGTTGACTCCGTGTATTTACAAATCATACATAGATCAATAACTTATGCTTGCTTCACTCGATAATCTCATCTAATTAACGATAAATACATATAATATGCATATTTAACATTCATTAGGCAAGGTTAATGAGCATAGTTTATTTTTGGTTAAGTTATGTTGATATACATACAATTTGTCAGTACACAGAGTCAGAGTCATCTGTGTAAAGTATCATTTGCAGTGAAATTATCGTCGGTTTGCATCGAAAAATGGAAAATTAGTTTTTATTATTTATCTCATTTCAAGTGCACTATTACTGCAGTTGATCTAAATTAAAATAGTAGGATGTTTGGGTTTTATTTTTATTATTTATGTAACTATAGAATTATGGAATATTAGTTTTATTCCATATGAACATTTTTCAGAGTTATATGAAAAAACACTTTGTTATACGTGTTTTTCATTAGCTGCAAAGCTAATTCCATTTTACTAGCTCTAGCTGTTACACTCTGAAAATGTATTTTCATGCAAAATTTAAATCTGTTATTGACAAAGCGTTATTTAGAAGTGCTAACTTTTTATAGTAATAATGTAATGTTTATAGACCGTGAAGTACTATAAGTTTTATTTTTAATCTAATATCCCTTTCTAAAAATCGTTTAATTACTACTGTAATGATTTCAATTTGTCCATTTTCCTTTAAACTTACTTAATATTATTTCAGACAGAATTATTTTCTCTGGTATTATTTTTCTATGGTGCATATAAAAAGGTTAAATTTTTAACTGATACTAGATGAACAGTATAATTTCATTCATTCACCTAATAGAAATACCTCAACACTTTTGCAGATAATACTTATAAAGTATAAACATTTTTTTCTTCTTCAAGAATAAGTTTTTTTTTTGTATTTAGGAAAGTAATATATTTTTTCCTTATATCTTAATTGTAAACTGATTTAATTATCGATAGTTCTGATGATTGCGAATGCTCTTGATTATGATTATTAAAAAAATCTTGGAAGATTCTTCACTTGAGATGTTTATTGTAATTTTCTTTTATTTACATTAGAAAATGTACAACTAAACTAGAAACCCCCAAAAATTTAATAAAATATTTGAAGTGGAGTAATAGTCATTTTTTACAATAGTTTTCATTAGTTTTTTCTTTACACGTTATTTATTTTTTGTGAAATTAATGTAATTTCTAATAATTTAAAAACATTCTTGTATGAATATATTTACTATTACTCTTCAGCATGCAGCTTTTATTGAGCTGGGATCTCCCTTAGAACAACACTTCAATCTGATCAGTCAGCCTTCTTCGGGCTGCCTCTTCATTCTTGTATTACCTAACGCAGCAGTAAATAGAGTTCAAATCTTCATAGGCCACCTTTCAACCAGTAATTCATGTAGATTCTGTATACCTTAGTATGCTTTATAGGTTCAAGTATTTTCTACAAGATCTCTTCTGAAAAAGCAAATTACCTCCAGTCTCCTTGAACTTGTAAAGCTTAACACCATATAATATCACTGGCTTTTTAACTGTTTTGTATATTTTAATTTTTAATGATATTTATTTACCATAATAAACTCCTTGTATGGGACATTGAAAATGCATCTACAATTTTTTTATGTTATATGTACAACATATTTATAAATAGTAGATTTTTAAAATTAATATTATGGCAATGTAGTCGATATAAAAAATATTTAATTTTTTTTTGTCTATAGAATAATATTTTTTCTCATTTTCATAAGTATCATTTAATTTTTATATTGTATTTTTTATAGTCTATTAATTACCATTGCACACTTATTCTGAATTTTATCTTAATAGATTTAATGTTATTAAATTTGATACTTTTGTTCTTTGAATTTTACTCTTGTGATCTTGGAATGTGTTTTAGTTTGTCTAAAAATTTGTTATTTTTACTTTGGTACATTGCAAGTGTTCCAAAGTACATATTAATCATGAGTTTGATATAATAATAATAATTATGAAGTCTTTAAGCTTATCAAATTTTTATTTCGTAATTTAATCTCAATTTTTTCATTATTATTCAATTTGATTAGAAACAGAATCGTAAGTTACCTTTCACTGCACCTTGCCTTTATATCTATACAAATACGCAGTCTTGATTCTTTTATGTTTTTATGATAGTTCAACTTTATATAAGTTTTGAATTGATACAATTTTAGTACTTTTAATCATCTTGTATTAAAAATAAGACCTGTTATTAAATCATGAAGTTTGATATACTTTTTTTGGTATTATATCAGATTTTGTTGTAATTTTAAATATTTCTTAAAAGGTGTATAAGTTAATATATTTCGATCATGACGGATTCCTATAACTTGTTTTTATGTGTAATGATCAAACGTAATGCTTTATATGGTATAGTATTTTGTAGCTGATGATGAATCCAGAAATTTAAAACAATATAAATTGGTTAGTTTATATTAAGTTTGCTATTTTGGCATGTTCATAGATATTTTTTTTAATTATTTATTCTTACTGTATATTTATTTAATTTTTATATTTGGTACTTTGTTCAAAATTTAGTTTGAAATGTTGTTCTTAATGTTTTTTTTTAAATGTATTGTTCGGAATTTTTTTTTTTATATTGTTAAAATTGTGCCTTTTTACATAAAAAAAACTAATTGGTAGAAATATGCAACAGTAGAATATTTTTCTGCTTGTATTAAACCTACGTAACATACTCATGGACAGTATTTTTTTTCCTTTTAATTATTAAACAACAAACCAATTAAAAATTTTAATGGAGTTTTATTGGGGTTGAAAAGTGTGATATGTTTCCTTCTTGGAAACTTTGTTATAATATTATATTTTCATATTGCCTTAGAAATATAGATTTCTACAAAAGCTACATTGCATTATATTAATTTTGTTCATGTATCCAATTAGTTGTCTAAAAGAATTTTTTTTTTTAATTAACTTATTATTTTAGATGACTAACTTTTTTTTAATTTATATAGTTACTGATTGTTTTGTTACTTTCAATGTATTAAATTATGAAAAAAATTGATAGATCAAGAAATCTCAGTATTGCTTTAATGAAAAGGTTTTGGAAACCAACTTTTTTCCATTTTTCTTAATTGATTTTAAAAAAAAAAATTGCAATTGTGATAAAATTCCTAGTGATTATTATTATACTGTATATGTATATAATATTTCTACTTTCCTGGTTTTTTTATTTTTTTTTTTATATAATAAATGGGAAGTATTCTACTGTCAAATAGAATCGTCATCTTCCTCCATATTTTTTTGTTGTTAAATTTATTTTAAGATTTTATTTGTTGTAGTTGTCAGTTTATTGTGCATAATTTTAATCATTGTAGTACCGATCTAACTTGTGACTTCTCTTAAAAGTCCCAATCCACTTTTTTTTCTTTTTTTTTAGTAGGATCAGGAAGGGTTGTCCTCTCTTTCGCAGGAGCAGCTGCAACCACCGTTAGGCATGTCATCAGCTCTTCCTCGGTGCCATGGCAGCAAATTAAACTACTCCTCCCCAAGCTTGAGTATTTTGAAAAGAACCTTTCGCTGGGGTCTACCCTGGCTCAAAGCATTCCAACATGCTTGTGAAGCTGCCAAAACACCCTCCTCACAGGATCTTATCCCTACACCTGACCTACTGGGGCATTTTATGATTGCATTTAATGTAAATACCCCCCTCCAAAGACAATAACTAGCCTTTGTACTCAAACTAGTATTTTGTACTTTGTACTAGTAGATGTAGATTCTACTGATCGGAAGTATTAATCCTTATTTTTCCAATCTAAGTCAGGTTAAGTTGTCATGTTATATAGACTTAATATCATTTTATAAATTTCTTGAAGATTAGTGGAAAATCCTTCTGCGATATAGTCAAGTACTGTATCTCAGCCAATTGAATATTTTGTTTAAAGTTAAAACATTTTTTGTTTATCGGTTTATATATTTGTAATTTTGGAAACTTAACAACAATCTTCATCAATTAGATCTGGTAACAAGGTTTATGTATAACTGTGATCACTTCTTAAACTTTTTCTCAGCTATTCTTTAGATTTACATGTACAGCAATGTTTGAAGTTTATACAAATCTAGTGTTTTCATAATGTTTTTCTTTGACAGGATTACTACTCTTATTGTGGTGGTCACAGGAATAGATGTTCAAATAGAAATGACATTTTGTAATATTTATCAACAGAGTAGCAACCTAAGGTTATTCTGTCATAATAATTTACAACACTGTCCATAGACTGTTTCTCAGTTTAGTGTGTTGTATATTAGTCTAAATGTAGAGGAATTAATAATCTGATCTTCATAGTAATTGCAAAATTCAACAATACTGCAAGATATATAGAAGCTTCTACTTGGCTGTTTATGGTCGATCATTTAAAGGTTTATTTTCTAACAGTTATTGACCTTCTTTAATACATTTTCATTACTTGTTTAAATTTTTGCCAATTACTGATCAGACTTTATTTCGAGTTTTGTTATATAATTGTTTTCACAATTGTTTTATAGTAAATTTAATTTGTATAGCTATGTTTTTTACATTTAATCTTGAGTTATGATCAAAATATTTGGTGCTTTTTTCTGCATTTTAACTGTCTTATTAATAACAGTCTTTTTTAAATAATTTACTCGAATGTCAAATGTGAAATCTATACATTTACATTAATCTTATTCTAATTTTCTATTTTTTTTTCTTTTTAACCTGTATAGTTTTAATTTTAATTTTCACAAACCTTGGCCTATCTTGTATTCTAGTTATTGACTTTTTGTTGTATTCATTTAAAACGGTATTATTATTTTATATTGACTTAAATATTTATCATTTATTTTAATTATTTTAACTAAAGTATTGTAGTGAATTAAGGAGCTTATTCAGTTCCGTCCATTTTTAAGTTAAATTTTGTATATATATATTTGCAATTCTATTTTTTTTAATTGTGTGCAAGTGCCTTGTTCAACGTAACATTATTTTATAATATAATATTATAAAAACTGGTTTGAGGATTGACATGTGCCTTATTTTCACCTATTTTGTTAATATTATTTTTTTTCCAAACAAGATATGTATTCTGTTGTTAATGAATTACAAATTTTATTATTTTTTTTTCATGTTGCACATGTTAGATAAAATCTGTATATTAAATTTATTAGTGAGAATTATTGTTTTAATTTTTTATATATATGTTGAAATAAAATTTTATTTATAATAAATTTAAAATATTTTAAGTTTCATTTTTATTATATTAGTAACAGTGTATTAGGTTTAAGTAAATAGTTTTTTAAGCATTAACACTTAGTGCGCTTTATATAACTGCCTTTTTTTGTTAACACAGTTAATTTAATTTAACATCGAAATAACTTATTATTTATTCGAGGGAATTACTTTCTATTTGTTTTAATAGGATAGATAATAGTGATAATATGCAATGTACTGTAATAAATTTCTAGTGATTAGTTTTATTATTAACATTCCAGACTTGATTATTTAATTAGGCTATTTTATACATTTTAAGTACTTAATTTTGTCTTTTTTTATTCAATTTATAAATACTGGATTATTAATTCTTTGTGACTGATTGAACGTGCACTATGTTTTATGTACTTAGACTCTGGCTTTATAAAGATCAGGTGTAATTATTTCATTCGAGAGGCCAACATTTTATTATTCTCTATAAAATTACTCAGTACTATCTTTATTTCTATATTATTTTACAGAATATATTTTCAGCATTACCTTATGTATGTGTTATTTTTGTTCGCCTTATGTATCTTTTTTTTGTTCTGTAATGCCATGTTCAATTTTATTATTTTTTTTTTACTCTAAGAGTCAGAGAATTAAATAGAGATTATAGATTTACTTAAAAATTCTTAACAAACTTTTGAATAAATTATTTTGTTATTATTTGGAGTAATAATAAATGCAATTATTTTAACATCTGATCTCTGTGTTATATAAACAAATTTATCAATATTTTTTTCACTATGTGATTTATTCTACATTCCATTTTTTGTATCATTTAAGGAAACAAATGTATTTTTTTGTATTAATAATTGAATTTATTATTTGTGAACAATATTTATGAAATTAATTTTTTGTGTATTTTTTTATAATTTTTTATATCATAATAAATTATTAATAATATTTTAAGTGTAGTATAATTTATTTAAGCAGAAGTTAAATGCACACTCATTTGTGTAACCTGAAATTAAAAATGTATAAAATTAAATATTTTTAGAAAAATTTGTATCATTTTAATAGCTTTGCAGAATTAAGAATATATTTTTAACCATGTTTGTGTGTTCTGTGTGTTTTCACTGTTTGTTAAATATGCCACTGGTTTTTATAAAAAGAAAAAATATTTTTACAATGGTTTGTTTTCTACATTTTACAACTATTATTTTTTTAAGCACTTGAAAGCTTCTAATATTCATTTTACTGCTGGGAAATGAAAATAAGAATTTGAAAGACATAAAGATGAAAGTAACGGTCATTTATTTTTCATTGAATGTACTTGTGAGCAGAAAGATACACAACACGTATAGAAAAAAAAGCCCTTATTGAATAAACATTAAATAATTTCATAACTTAATGATGTGTTGTTATAATAAATATTCTAAATGTTTTCCATATACAGCTATATAGGCATCAACTCATTTTATTTCTTCAATTAAGTTGATCAATTATGCAAGGATTACTAACACTTCTTCTTTTAAATAATTTAAAGAAGAAAAATGTAGTTTTGATTGGAAAATTGAAATATTAAACTTAAAAAAATTGGAATTTAAAGTAATTTTCCAAGAATAATTACACATTGGGAATGTGTAAAACGCATTGTAGTTTTATTATAGCACAACTGACTGACCAAAGAGAAACACATTACTTGATTGCTGTGTTCGAATATTATTACTACGTAGTCAAGCATTACCACCCCACCTGTAACCTAAAAGTAAATTTTGAAATTCGGTAGATTTTTGTATTCAGGGTTGTGAAACTTCCTACTTTCTTATAATACAAATCCCCATCTATTGGATAACAGCAAGATTGCATTAGTATTGCAGCCCTGATATTCCCAGCTGTTAGTTCTTCACCCACATAAGAAACAATAAGAAAGAAGAGATTAAGAATAAGGAAACAGGGAGAACATCCCAACCCCTGTAGAGAAAGACACCTACTTTGTGATGTTCCGATCACTACACCATCCCTCCTGTTCCTAGCCCTGACAGACTTTACTGGGAGTCATCTTATTGGCCCTCAAACTGATTACATATCACAGTCATCAGCCTGGCCTCTTTTGGGATGCCACCAATGCAAATGTCTTTGTAGACATTTACATTTACATTTGTGACTGTAAATGTCTCATTATTGTTATAGGAATTTAAATTATAACACTAAAAGAATATGTTGCTCGCAACAACAGTAATTTAGACCTAGTTCCTATAATAGGCCAGAATTAACCAGATTAACTCAACTTTGTATACAATTTAGTAAAATAAACCCATCAAATTTACCATATGACATTTACTTTATCACTTCTGTCCTCGTTAATATGGGCCTACACCTCACAGCCGTGAGGTGTAGTGTATAACTTCTGTAACTAGAAGTTATTTTTAATAAACTGGTCTCATTTACAGGTTCAATATCCAAACTATTAACTTCATTGGTTATTGGATTATCTAATTAAAGATTTCAAATTTTTGAATTCGTACTGAACATTAATACGAGGGTGGTCTGAAAAGTTTCCGACCTAACAAAGATAAAAGACATTTTTTTAGAAATTTTTTTTTTATTAGATCTGGTGAGTAAGGCGGATAGTCAAGCAGATCAAACCGTAATTTGTGAATTTTCACCATGGCAACCGCTGAGGTGAGACAGTGCGTTGTCTTGGTGAAACAGGATTTTCTTTTTCTGCAAATGTGGCCGTTTTTCCGCAA
>JAAAKQ030499648.1:0-20560 GCA_010016005.3 Zanna intricata | reverse complement strand
GGTCTTTCAGACGACTCCCGGTAAAGCCCTTTGGGCTAGGAACGGGAGGGGTGGTGTGGCGGCCGGATATCGCCACTCGGTGGGTGTCTTCCCCTACGGGGGTTGGGATGCTTAGGTACACAGTTATTTGCGAAGTGCTGTTCGTGTCATATGGCGGATTTTACAATAAGTGAATTGAACGAGCAGAGTTGCTGTGAAATGTTGTGTTAAACTCAGAAAATCTGCAAGTGAAACTTCTGATATGCTCCAGACAACTTACGGCAACAATGCTATGAAGCGTGCGACATGTTTCAAGTGGCATGCACATTTTAAAGATGGCCATCAGTCGATTGAAGATGATGAGCGTCCTGGAGTTTCTTCCACCTCAACTGACGACTCCCACGTTGACAAAATCAATACCATGGTTCGGGCAAATCGACATCTGACTATCTGAGAGCTTGCTGAAGAGTGTGAGATATCAGTTGGATCATATCACGAGATTTTGACCGCAAAATTGAAAATGCACCGCGTTGCTGCAAAAGTTGTTCGTCTGATGATGGATGACCAAAAACCCTGTTGCATCCAGACTTGTCAGTAATTGGAACAGAAACATAAGAGGAAGATAAAAACTTCTTATCGAGGATCATAACAGGAATCATGGGTATATGGTTATGACATCGAAAAAAAGGTTCAATCGTCCCAATGGATGGGTTAAACATCTCCCAGACCGAAAAAAGCTCGCAAAGTTCATTCCAAGATCAACCTCCGGAACCATTGTTAAGGTATATCTTCAGAGGATGAAATGAATGAATTGTAGCGTGTGTGAAAAATGCCATGCCTGACCGGGATTCGAACCCGGGACCTCCGGATGAATTCCAAGATCAAGGTGATGTTGTTAGTTTTCTTTGATGCTGAGGGTGTTGTCCACCACGAGTACCTCCCCAAAGGCTCCACAGTGAACCAGACTTACTACATCAAAGTTCTTAAGCGTGTGCAAGACACTATCTGGTGGAAGAGGCTAGAAATGTGGAAGAGAAGTGACTGCTTTTTTCATCACAACAATGCTCCAGCCCATTCAGCCCTCAAAGCTCGTGAGTTTTTGGCCAAACACTTCACCACTGTTCTTCCCCAAACACCCTATTCACCTGACCTTGCTCCTTATGTTTCTTCTTGTTTCCCAAACTCAAAACATCTCTAAAAGGAAGAAGATTTGAGACGATACCTGAGATCATGGCAAATGCGATGAAAGAGCTGAAGAATATCACAAAAAAAGTGTTCCATGACTGTTTCCAAAAGTGGAAACACCGTTGAGATAAGTGTGTATGTCGGGGAGGGGAGTAATTTGAAGGGGATCTAGTGATGTAAGTTATAAATAAAGTATATTTTGTTTTATGATGTTTGTCTATGTATTTTTTGAACAGCTCTTGTAGACACCACATTTTGTCACTTAGAAATCTCACACTTGCACAGCAATTGAGAAAAACTTAAAATGAGACTGTCAAAAGAACTTTCTATACAAAATAAGAAAAGTCACTGAAATCAGACCATTTGGTGAACAATTTTCCAAATTTGGTAAACTTTGACTAATTTATTGAAATCATTAAACATTAAAATTTTTGAATGGACAAGTAGCACAATTTGTTTTTATCCTTGATAATTTATTAAATCAATTGATATTATAAACAAAAGAATGGTTTTTGTTTTTGTTTTGTTTAACCTCCAGAACCATCGTTAAGCTATATCTTCAGAGGATGAGATGAATGAATTGTAGCGTGTGTGAAAAATGCCATGCCTGACCAGGATTCGAACCTGGGACCTCTGGATGAAAGGCTGAGACGCTACCACTCAGCCACAGAGGCCGGCAATGGTTTTTGTTACATTTTAACAATTTATAAAATTAAATTTTTTTGCATTAAATGTTTAATTCTGTACATTAACCACTGCTATTTAACCCTAATTTTTTTTTTCATATTTTAGACTTTAAAAACATTTCATATTATTTATTTATTCTCACATAGTACAAGGCCATATTTCTACTTATAACATGATAAGACACTTCAGCCCATTTTTAAGTATTCATGTTTACCAATCTCTTGCAAAGACACTATGTACATAAAGTATAATATTAACTTAGTAAAATCAATTCTTTTTTTTTGTTATTGTATTTGTCCATACTTTCCTCCATACTAATTATGTCAAAGACAAAAGTATAACACAAATTTTCCTCCAACAGTACAGAATTCAACAATACCTCTCACCTTATGCTTAATGTTTTTGCATAGCACTTTTGAGGGTTTCCCTCATTTTCAGTTAATAAAAATTAAAAATAATTTTTTTTTTAAATCGCACATTAAACTTAAAAAAAAACATTAAAATATCGCATATTATAAAAATATGTAATCAAAAATTTAAAAAAAAATAATTAATTTCATATGGTCAGCCACGCATACAGTACTGTATGTATGGCTGACCATATATAATCTTTAATTATTTTTTAAATATCTGATTACATATTTTTATAATATGCAATATTTTAATGTATTTTTTAAATACAATGTGCGATTTAAAAAAAAAAAAAATGATTAACTGATGATGAGGGAAACCCTCGAAAGTGTTATGAAAAACACAAGCATAAGGTAAGAGGCATTGTTAAATTCTGTACTGCTGGAGGAAAATTTGTGCTATACAAAAATATATATTTTTGTATTTAAAAGTATAATACACCAATGTTACAAACTGGAAACAATTAATATTCCAAAAATTGTATTAGGCAAATTTTATCAGTTCTATTGTAATAACAGAAAGCAGCCAATATTAAAATAAATTTTGTAGCTGATATTAGTCAATGATAACAGATGTTATTATGCAGGAAAAAATATTTTCAGGAATTGAGAGATTAAATTTTCAAATAATCTATGTCTTCAAACCAAAAACTGTAGATGTTACTCATAAAATCACTGACAAACCACTTATTTTTTTGAAGTAAAAAAAACACTATTTACAATTACAATAACTTTTTCTTGTCAACTTCTTAACCACTTAGAATCTATTCTGATTCATTTTGTATAAAAATTGCATAATAAATACCTTATAAAAAGGCAATTTTGTTTGTTTAAAACCTAACCATTTCCATGAAACGAATGAAGTAAGTACATATTTTTGCATTGATAGAAAATAATCAAGGGAAATTAAAAAATACATAAATATTTTAAAAACATCAATACTAAAGAATTTCATTATTTTAATACCTTGATCTCTTAAAAGGAATTCTTGTGTGCTAGTTTATAGGAGGTGTAGTTTATACTTTTATTCGCTACACACAAGGTTAAAAGAATAAATACTGTTCAACATTATTTTAAATATATCGTTGATATCACAAGCAGTAACACTTTTTAAAGATAAAGACTATGTGATTAGAAACAACAATGTAACTAAATTTTATGAAAGCTTGGTTACAAAAGATTCCATCCTTCATACAACAAAACGAACTGATAAATGAAAAAGTAATGGTAAATAGATGACAGCAAAATAAGCCAGAAAACAATTTTTATATATAATCATAAAATTTACAACACATCATCTTAACAGGGGAGAAGTGTTAACAGGGGAGTCCAAGCCAATTACCATCACTTGGATACTTAAAAACCTTTTTTTTGGTCATTAAGTATTAAGCCACCAAAATTAGTTTTTCTAGTTATCAATGTTTCTTTAATTTCTTCTCTCCTGTTCACTTACATAGCTATTAATGTTTTTTCCACTTAGAAGAGAGAAAAATGAGATGCAGCTTAAAAAAGAGATATGTCTCTCTTACCGTTATCATACTGTAATTTTTACAGACTAGAATAATACATTGTAATTTATACAGTTACATAAAAATCTAAAATATAATAACTGCAAGAATCAAAATTAAATTCTTTATACTCTATAATTTATTATTTATATATTCTACTCACTGTTTCATCAGATTAGTCCGTACACATACATTATTCATCTTGTTATTATGCGTTATCTTCCTTAATCCATCTTGCCAAACCTGTAGCACGATAATTCATGCAACAACAACAAACATACAGCAAACACTCAAAATAAAAATACATAACACTTTTTAAAGAAAATAAACCATTCGTAACTATATCTACTAATATACAAACACAAAACTAAAACTCAAATAAAGTAAAAGAAATCGCTCATATCATGCTAAGTTTAAAATAAACTAATAAATGAATGAAAAAAATAAAAAAATATATAGATAATTTAATTTAATATCATAATAAAACCATAACATTAAATTAATTTTCAAATAGTGAAATAATCTGTCAAAAAAGGAACATTATCAACAACCTTAAAATGGAAAAGTAAAATATTACAGATACTTTAAACAAAATGTGCATTTTTAGAAATGGAAATATGTATCACATTTGTTGATACCATTCATTTATATTACTTTAAACAACAAAACTTTCATTGTTTATTCATACAAAGCCTAGGTAGTATTGATTACATTTTTTTAGTATAACACTTTTTTTAATCAGACAAACTATTTTTAATTAACTATACCAGCTTTAATAAATATAATTTATAAAAATGTATTAATTTTTTATACATCTTATAATTAACTTTGATTACAAAAGATTCCATCCTTTATACAACAAAACGAACTGATTAATGAAAAAGTAATGGTAAATAGAAAAAGTAAATTAAATTTGTCAGTGAACAGTCCTGACAAATTTAATTAAGTAAATTTATGTATATATATTAAAAAAAATATTTAAAAAATAAAAATAAAAATGTGACAAATTGAAAGTTTGTTTTTAATAATATAAAGTATTCAAAATTAGAGTATAGTAGAGTTTATAAAAAAAAAAAAATAAATAAAACTTACTAATATATTCCAAACATGAAAAATAAAACAATGTGATAAATATAATAAAAGTATAAGAACCTTCATAAATATATGTAAAAAAAAAACCATAGAAAAAAATAAATAAAACATGCATTAAGAATGAAATGACTGAGAAGTACACAAATGCATTTGTGTAAAAACTAATGACAATAGCCAAAATAACATTTCATTTAAAAATAATAATAAACAATAAGTTTTAATTATTAAAGTTGAAATAAAATAACCATGCTTAATCTAAGAAAAATTTATATTTTTTAACATTCATTTAAAAATATGTAAAAATTAAAAAAAAAAAATGAAGCTCATGAATAAAGACCATATTAATAGTTGTATGTGTACATATATTTTAACTATTACAAATTGTAATGTTCATATATGTAAATTTTTGCCACTAAAATCAATAACATGCTATAAAAAAAAAAATAATAATAAAAAAAAAATTAAATAAATGTTCATGAAAAGAGATCCTATAAAATGCACATTAACTTAAGATTTTAATTTTTTTTTTAATAAACAAAAAAAGATAGATAATTATTCAAAAACTGGGGGAGGGGACCACATAAAAACCTTTTACAGAAAAATGTTACTTAAAATCTAAATAAATATTCACTTCAACTGCTAAACAATCATAATCATTAGAAACTAATGAAAGAGTTCATAAAAAAAATAGAAATACGAAAATAATGAAGAAAACAACAATACTTACAAGTAAGCATTACTAAACAGCTTATTTGGAAAAGAACAAAAAATATAACGGTTGTCATTTTGGGCAATCCTAATCAAAATCGTATAAATATATTTCAAAAATCATCTAAGCCATTCGTTTTCAAAGTGGGTGATAATGCCCCCTTGTGGGTGCTGGAAGCCTTCAGGAGAGATGGTAGAAAGCCCAAAGAAAATTGGAGAAAAAGAACATCAGATTCATCCGTAACATTAATGCACGTGTAATTTTCAATTTTTTTTTACTTGATGATATCGCCAAGTAAGCTAGAAGCTTGTGGGTGGGATATGAAAATGGAATTTTGTAGAGTATGAAAAATGTAATGCCTGACTGGGATTCAAACCAGGACCTCCACATGAAAAGTCAAGATATTACCGCTCACATTACAGAGGCTAACATCTCAATGAAACTGAAAGCTTTGTTTTAATTATTGTATTGTTATGTTGAATATGCTATCACTAGTGTTGTTATATAACAACTATTGCTCTAGTTTAAAATCTAAGTTTCAAGTCAGAAATAGGATATGCCACGTTTAAAAACAATAATTGCAATTTCTGTTTTAAGAGTACATCTTAAAACAGCAATTGCAATTATTATTTTTAACAGACATAGTTTAAAAATTTTGGAGGTGTCAGAAAATGTTTGATTCTCAATGTGGGTGATGGGTGAAAAAGTTTGAGAATCAATGATCTAAGCTATCAAAATCTCCAGTCTGAAGAATTCACTTGTTAACGGGTGTATTTAGAATAATAGTTCTTAAGTATTGCTTATTAATCAAGTAATATTTATTTTTTTAATTATACAATTTTATCAGCACCAATTGATGATTATTGTCTAATAGCTGCAATGATGGTTATCTAGTTTTAGATTTTAAGAGAATGTTTTTTTCTTTTTTTAAACACTTTTGAGCATTTTTTGTTTAGCAGTTAAATAAAAAAAATGAGTTCACACACACACCATACGTGCGCATGCATACTCGCATACATAAAGAATAAGGATCTCTTTTAAAACAAATGGGATTTAAATTAGTAATAAAGAAATTTCTGAAGTTTTTAATTCCTGAGTCTTTTATAATTGACATCAGTTTTTAACTGATTTGTTTTGTGCCTCTTTATTAAGTTCAATATAATTAATACATCCTCTGTAATCTGTTTTAGGCATTCCACTCTTTATCTTCCTTTACAGTTTTTACAGTCTAAATATATGATGCACCAATCCAGTTCATCTCTTTACAAGATCCTGTTACAGATTCCTATCCATCCTTCCCTAAACATTCTAAGACCTCATTTTAATTTTATCAATAAGACAATTTCTTCAACATCCCTTTTCAACATTACATTAAAAAAAGGGCTTAATTTTCCTATCTATCTTTACATTTACCTTTGTTTCACTAACATAAACAGCTACTATATTGAAATATTTTTAAAGTATCTTTCTAATTTTTAGATTCAAACTTCATATAGAAGTCTTCTTTTCAACATGAAATCCCTCTTTCTTTGGACTGATTTGATTTAAATCTCTATTTAATTTTATAATTTTACTCCCTAAAGAGCAAAATTCAACTTCAGATGCATTAATTTGTCCAGACTTAATAATAAATTCCTCATAAACCCTCTAGTACATCACATTTCACTGTCTTGTTATATTCCTGTTTATATAACTGATATAAACAAACCAAACCATTTTTTAAAGATTGGTCGCATTTCTACATTTCATTTGAAAATTCTGGGTTTGAATCCAAATCTGACTTGACATATTTTAAAACATTAATCTTTTAAAATTAATCTTGCTATAAAATTAATCTTTTCTTTTAAATAGAAAAAGGTTACACTGATTGTAAGTGAACATTAATCGGAGTAGTTCACACTACACATAACAAAATTATTGACAAAAGATCTTGCACAAAGTTACTTTATTATATAATTGTTTATTCAGAACAAGCAATTAAACTCCTCATTGTTAATTGCTAATAACAAAGTACAAAAACCTAATAACTTAGAACAATTACAACAAATAACATTTTTACAGTATGTACTATGACTTTAATACAACATCTAAAATATCATATTAGCATAAATTATAAATTAAAAAAAAAATTATAGATACTTAAATAAATTATTTATTTTTTATTATTATTGCGTATATGAAGCATTAAAATTGTATGTAAAAGAGTGATCATTATAGAAACCTATTATAGTAACCATTAAACATTTGTAACCATAAATTACATTTTTTAAACACTTTTACATTAATTTTTTTTTTTTTTTTAAACCAAGTCTAATGGAGTTTTAGTAAACTAATTTAGTCAGTCCTGTAAAAAAAGCATTTTACTTAAAGACAACTAAATTTACATAATAAAAACTACTGATAACTAAGAAAAAGTAGTAATAACTCATACATCATTAAAAAGGATTCAAAAAATTTAATAACATATTTAAAATTAATTTTTTAGACATCTTAATCATCTACATCTATACATTATTTTTTATATTTTGAAATAATCAAAATGCATTCAAAATGAGTGTGTTAAAATATGTTCTAATAACACAGACATTACTAACTGAATATTTCACAATGTTCAACTGCATCTAAAACTAACATATTAAAATAAATGTTCATAAAGTTAGAGATAGAAATTTCAAGTTTTTATAATATAATTTATTAATAATGTTTCTTGGAATTATGATTCTGGAACTATCATGATAAAAAGGAAAATTATTGGTAAATATAAAATGGAAAAATACAAATTTAATTTTGTCTGTATATAAATGCTAATTTTAATTATGTGGCTAAACATGTTGAAGAAGATCATGAAGATGTTACTTTAAGGAAAACATTTCAACAAACCCTACCTGCTAAACTGGTTATTTGAAAAATAAATAAAAACCATTTTTAAATAAATACATACATGTGAAGTCTGTTCAGAAAATAACATTTTTAATTACATGCCAATGGACATACTAAGTATGGCAGCACTGTGTTCCGCATAATCTCCTTTGTAACCACATGTTCTTAGATTGCTGATTTCTTGTTTATTTTTCATTTGAGGGCAACATGTTTAAGTTTAATAGTGATTTTTGTAATGTGCAATTTTTGGGAGCAATGATACAACATAAATCTTTGCATGAAACTGAGAAAAACCTCACAGGAACATTTCAACTTTTGAAACAAGCTTATGGAGATGATGTTATGGGTCATATGCAATGTTATAAATGGTTTTCATGATTTAAAAGTGGTCATCAGTCAAATGAAGATGACCTTCGACCAGGAAGGCTTAAGACTTCAACTGATCACACCCATATACAGAAAATCAACAATCTTATGCAAGCAGATCAACAGCAGAGAACACCGAGTCAATGTTTGTCAGCAACTTCTTGAACAAGCCAATGACGATGAAATGTTCATGTAAAGGATCATAACAGAAGACAACCTGGTTTATGGTAATGACATTGAAACTAAAGTTGCCAGTCCATCACAATGGATTGGTAAAGGATCTTCAAGCCCCAAGAAAGCATGTCATTCTTAATCCAATGTCAAAGTGATGCTTTCTGTTTTTTAAATTTTAATGTAATTGTGCATTTTGAATTCTTAGCTGAAAATGAAAAAGAGAATCATGCATATATTATCAAGGCGTTTTAAAACGTTTAAGTGAAAAAATCTGCAAAAAGAGAGTTGTAGTGAGACAATTCATGATTCCTTCACCATGACAATATATCTGCACACTCAGCTTTGTCAATTTATCAATTTTGTGCCAATAATCAGATGACTGTCCTTTCTTGGCCTTCCTTCTCACCAGTCCTGGCTCCTTGCAATTTTTTATTATTTCTGAAATTAAGATTTGTGATAAAAGAACTGTTTTGGGACTATTGATGACATTAAAGAAATTTCATCATGGACCTTAAAAGGCATTTCAAATAATGAAGTTATGCAGGACTGCTTTATGAAGTGGAAACACCGCTGTGAAAAGTGTGTGAAAAGGGGAGGTTATACTTTAAAGGGGACAAGGACCAATAATCTGTAAAATTAATAATAAACATTAAGAAACTGAAGTTCAGTTATTTTCTTAACAGATTTCATATATAAATAAATATATGTATACAGCAGACACCCTAATTCATGAGTATCTGCCAACAACCACTCATCATACCAATCCCATAACTTCTTAAAATATGACTAACTGGTCGTACAAAGGAAATAATAGCTTATAGTGTCTGCTTGCATATCCTCTCCATAATATTAAACACAGTATTTTTAATACCTCTCTTTACCAAAAATCCCTCCCTTCCTTCTGATTAAATGCTATTACATTTCAATATGCTTGAACAATTTTATTTTCATGTATTTTTTATGAATGCAGTTTTATAGAGGTAATTTTAGATTTCAAAAATATTTGTGGTTTTATAATGCCCAACCTGATTAGTAACCAATTTATGATAGTCACTCCTTCAATATAAGTTAAAGATTAGTATTACCATGCTTTGGTATCATGTCATGTAGGTTACGATTATTATTACTTTATATGTACACAGTTATGTTATAATCATCAAAATTATTAATTTTCATTAATACATTATCAGCATAAATAATATATATTTACAGCTATATAAGTTTTTAATAATACATTAGAATAAAGACTATCAATTGTTCTCTCAAAAAGTCCAAAAAACAAACAATATACTTTTGTTTTAAGGTAAATTGTAAAACAATGATTTTACACAATATAGTATAGATTGGAACACTACAATAAAATTATACTATAAAAGCACTTGAAAGTCACTTCTGCAACAATTTGACTAGTGATTCAAAAAACTTGATTTATGACCACTCTATAGGAATAAATTAAGATCACTGTAGTGGGGCTCTACTGTATATCATACTTTGCTTACAACATCAAACTAATCACTACTCTATTTGTATGTATTTACTCTTCATCTATTTGCTTGCAGAAATGTGCGATTTCTTACAATTAATAAAAAACCAAAATTAATATTTTTTTTTCAATTAGACCATCTCTATTATTATTTCAAATAAAATCTTAAAAATAAAAACAATAAGACAAGGGTATTTTGTTACAGTTTTTATTCATGCATGTGCATAAATTTTTATATTTTGTCATAAATCTTTATGACAAGTGGTTTATCTTAATTTGGTAAGACATAAAGGTGCATACATACTGGTTTATCTTGTGATAATATTTCAGGGATGGATTATTTTATTTTAGAGTCTCCAGGCCACAAATTGAAATTAATTATATCCAAATAAAATATGGTTACTGTAAGATAGCACTCAAGAACTAGCTCTGTTAAAAAGTAAGGAATTCAATTAGACTTAATTTTTTTTTTTTTTTTTTTGTTTTTATTACACGTTTTAATTTACAATACACGTATGGTGACAGTATATCATTAGCTGCATATAACATAAAATCCTAGTAAAAAGAAAAATTGATTAGAGAGCTGAAGAACTCAACAATTAGTGTTAAAATAATGGACATCAAATAGAATCCATATTTTTATTATTATTACTATTATTTAATTCAAGTTAATAAAATAATACAACAATGAGCAGGATATTTTTTTCTGTGAGAGAAACTAAAAGAAAAAAATCTCATGCAGTGTCAACAAAAAACTACATAAAAAAAAATATAAAAGAATTATCATGCAACATATAAATGGTTAAAATGAATATATACATTTATAATGACAAAAAGTGAATGAATTAAAGTGAGAAGTAAAGAACCATGCACCATGAATGACTTACTGCTTGTTTAAGCATGTCATTGGACAAACATTATTTGCTTTAACGTTGTGTGTTATCTTGCGTATACCATCTAACCAAACCTGTACCCAAACAATAATAAAAAAAACAAGATTCCAAACATGTAATACCTTGTTATTTAAAAGATAAACCATATTAGTATTATTATTGTTAATATTATTTTATTTAAAAAAAAAAAACAATAAATAAACAACAATAACAAACATATACTTTTATACATTTTTATCATTAATACAAATAATCACAAAAAGTTATTTCATATACAAACACTATACTTCAATAAAAGAATGCTTTCAGGTTCATGCAACCATTCGAGTTTATTTTTTTAATAACAGTTTAATTTACATGTTAATCACTGCATCTTTTCATACATAATCTAATTAAAACAATTTATTTTATATCCGGAAAACAGATTCAGTATTAGATAAGATTAATGAGGTTGTATCACAAATGTAACATGGATCCAAGAGAAATCTGACCTGCTAGAAACTTCATTGATGAACAATATAAGCAAGAAAATTTTCTTATCAAGCTGTTTTTGGAATCCAATAATTTTTCCATTTATTTCCTATTTGTATATCTGAGTTGTACTACATAAATTGAAAAGAAACCTCGAATGCTTTATAGAGCTATACTGTATGTATGTATCTACCTTAGATAACCATCATGACAGATGACCTGATACAAATCAGAAGTCATTCCGCAAAATCACATACTAATCACTAAAAATAATAACAAGAATCCCAAACCCGGCTGTGATCCAGATGCACAAGAGAAAGTGAGGAGTTCCAGTTGTTTTCTTTAATTCAATATATATTCTTACATATTAGCATGCCAGCTGCAATCTGTTCACCACAGAGCCTGGCTGTCTACTGAATATCATTACTTTCAAAGAAAGCAATGCTGACTGGTGCCTCTTTTAATTCAGGTCTTTACAAATGTCCCAACCAACAAGTTTATTAATTAAAATAAACTTCTACACATTGTTATTTCCTTTTTATTATTTAATCTATTACAGAAAAAAAATTGTTTAAATTCTGAAGGGAATAAAACAGATTTCAGTTAGTAATATTGTTCTTATTTTCTGCAACAGTAACATCATCAAAGTTAAAAACACATGTTTTAAGTTTTATAACGTTAAGTGCTGTTCATTTTTTAATTTTTCTATAAATTAAATAACGTTATGTATTTTAAGTCAATAGTCCTTCACATCACTTGTCTCCAAGTCTTTGTATGCATTAAATAGATAAATCATTGTACATCTATCAGGAATTGTTTACAAATAATGCAATTTCTTAATAAGCTATAGTGTTCCGGAGATACCTGCGCATTCTGTTGGTTGTACACATAAGATACAAGTGTCAGCTGTTATTACATGGGGCGCTAGCATGAAGTAACATTAAACAACAAAAATCAGTCATAAACAACATGACATCCTATGTAGTGAACTGATATGTGGAATGGATGCACTGTAATGAAATTTCTTGTGAATGAAGACATAAAACCAAGTGGAATTTATTCACGATTCCTGCACAGTATAGTGATCAGACTCTTAGTCACAGTAAAAAAATTTGAGTGATGGAAATGTTTTAAAGAAGACCATACATTAGTGAGTGACGATTCTGGTCTAGGTGGTTCAGAGCATACTGTAGTCATTTCCATGAAAAGCGGAAGAACTGATCATTGATAATCAACAGATAACTTGTCAGCAAATTGCAAAAGCAATAAATGTATCTGTAGGAACTGTAAACAAAGTCATTCACAACCATCTGAAGTTTAGTTAGGTTAGTACACATTGGGTACCAATACACCTTTCTGATTTCTGCTAAAAAAAATTGCATAACATGCAAAGACTTAACGCAATGTTTTGACAAAGAAGGCTAGCTTTTTTTCAATCAAACTATTACCTGTGATGAAATGTAGAGTCATCATTTCACTGTGGAATCAAAACCAATGGAAACAAGCAGACTCACCACCTCCCAAAAAATTTCAAACAATTGCTTTTGTAAACAGAGTTATGGCCTCAGTTTTTTGGGATAAAAACGCCATCACTCACATCAATTTTCTACTCCATGGAGTCAATATTAACAGAGAGTACTATCGCAAAGTTCTTCAAAATGTACACATGTTCTCAAGAAAATCAGCCTGGTATGATCACTAAAAGTGTTCTGCTTCTGCAGGAAAATGCATTACCACATACAACCAACTGCATGACATGAACACTACAAGATCTTCACTGGGAAATATTGGTACACCTTCCCGTGCAGTCTGGACCTCACTCCCAGTGATTTTCACCTGTTCAGGCCCTTGAAATTGTACCTAGAAGGTCAATATTTCAACATAAACGATGAGGTGAAGCAATCAGTCCCATCTGGTTTCAACATAACGACAAGCGTCTTTCTACACTGCAGGTACCCAAGCATTAGTGAAATACTGAGTGGGATAAATGTATAAATACAGCAGGGGATTACATTCAGAAACAGAAGTATTTTTTACTACCATACGCGAGATATATATATATATATAAAATATATATTTATTAAAAATTAATACTATCGGATATAAAATTTTTTAAAGTATACATAAATCTTTATTCACTACAATATAAAAAAAATAAATGTATAAAAAAAACTGGTTTTTATCTTATACCGTAGAAAAAATATTACAAATTAATCCATAAATATCACTTATACCGCAATGAACCTAATAAATGATTTGTGAAAGTAATAACTATCACCTGTTAGTTTTAATACCATCAGAACTTTAGTTAAAGTAATACGTTTTGGAAAAATACTGTAGCCTGGATGATGTAATTGATATTAGAAAACTGGCCCAAATATAACAGAATGAAGGCTTTACAGTAAACTTTACATCATTATACAATCAATCTTATATCACGTATTATATTTTACAGAGAAAATACTGTACCAACACAGCACACAACATAGGTTCGTAAAGTTCCCTGAATATATTTTAAATAAAAGGTGACTACAACCTTACTAAGTTGTAATAAAAAAGTAATGCTGTTTTAGATACTATAAAAATACAGAAAAATGACATAAATGAAACTAGGGTAGCAGCCGATCCAACTCCTGTGGCACTCATTCAGAGTAGGTGGAATAAAGATTAAGGAAAGATAAAGGAAGAAAAGCGGGAAGATTAAATGACAAGGGGGTTGATCTGATCCAAGTGGACAGAAATCGTTTTGTCCAGGAACCTTGTACATCATAACTGAATTTTATTTTTTTAATATAATTATTATTAAAATAAATTTGCTATTATATAGAACAAGATGTATGTTTTTAACTACTGAAATTAGTATTTGCTTGTTTTCAATATTCAGTTTCCTTAAAATAAGAAAATGAGTAAGATTATAAATTTGTGACACTCAAATAAAAATTGTATTTTAATAGTATTTAGTAGCTAATTAAATGTCTGCCATTTTGTTATTTTTATATAAAAATATATATCTCAAGTTTGGGTAAATGAATCACATTAATATTTGTTAAGTGTCTTTGTAATAAAGTTTTATAATTAGCAAAAAATCAGGACTTAAATACCTTCAGAAATTACAGAATGGCAGCCATGTTTATTTTTCAATTCATTATACCTCCAAAAATATTAGTTTTATCAAAATTTATGATATTTTCTAAAATATTAAGCTTTTTATTTGAACAAAATGATATTTTATTCTTTTAAATTGGTTAGTAGCTGAGTTACGGGAAAAAATTTATGTAATTGTGTCTATTTTCATGTCCTTCACTTTACGTTCAATTTGGTTAGATATTAATTGTTTTTAATCATTGTTAATTCTAGTATTGTAAATTAGTATCAAATTCTGTAATAATTTTCTCACAATAATAGACTTAAAAATTATGATACAAGAGTACAACATCAATTTTCTCCCATAACTCTACTATTTGTCAACTGACTTTAAAAAATAAAATGTAATTTTGTTAAAAATAAAAGATTTAATATTTTAGCAATAACATAAATTTTGATAAAAGTAATATTTACAGATATAACGATTTTTTGAAAATAAACATGGCCGCTATTTTGTAATTTGCGAAGGTAAGTCCTGATTTTTTACTAATTTTCAAACCTTATTACCAATATACTTTTTTTTTTAACCTCCAGAACCACTGTTAGGTATATCTTCAGAGGATGAGATGAATGATTTGTAGCGTGTGTGCCATGCCTGACAAGAATTTGAACCCGGAATCTCTTGATGAAAGGCCAAGACACTACCACTCATGCTGCCGAGACCAGCACATTACCAAAATAATTACCAAATATTAATGTGATTCCTCTATCCGAACATTGATATAATTTTTATACAAAAATAAAAAATGGCGAATAGGGGGAGAGCAAAGGAGAAATTGCCATTTTTCCTAAGATTATTTTCTGTTTCGTT
The DNA here is from genome assembly GCA_010016005.3 of Zanna intricata. Taxonomy (NCBI): domain Eukaryota; kingdom Metazoa; phylum Arthropoda; class Insecta; order Hemiptera; family Fulgoridae; genus Zanna; species Zanna intricata. The sequence continues at coordinate 4,768 of JAAAKQ030499648.1, read as the reverse complement.
CTACAAGTAGAATTTGGAAAAGTATAGCCAATCCACCATTTTAGAAACATCCTCTATTTCATAATTGTTCTTCATGGAATATTTAGTAAACTTATGTATCAAATTTATGATTTAACTATACAATTACTGTAAAAAAAAAAAGAAACATTGAAACAAACTATTACAAGCAACTTTTAGATTATTTTCTTTGCTTATTTATCAGTTTTACAATATACAATATGTTAATAATAAAAATATCTGAACAAGGTAGACAGTTGAAACTAATCAGAATTTTATATAATTTTTCCTTAAGTATGTATATTTAAAGGTTATAGCTCTGAAATGCAAAAATAGAAGTTATAAATCACAGAATATTTAAAACAATCAAGCAAGCCTTAATTTACAAAAAAAAATTGTTAAATCAAAACATTCCAAATTTTGTCACGTTAAGCTGCTAAAGTACTGCAGATGAAAAAAAAATTTTAAACAATTATTTACATAGTTTTATTTAATTTTAAATATACCTAAAAACAGCAGATACTAACATATATACGAAGCAACCAAAAGTGCCCACCAAGAAAAGAACTAAATTCAATAGACATCAGTTAGATTTTTATTGAAAAAATCATTATAAATCAATATAAACAAATATGACATGGATAAAAGAAGATAACCACTCAGAAAATAAAGAACATTCACAAACACTTTTACAGTTGACTTATCACTAATTATGTGAAGTCAATTAGTTTCCTGTTATATTAGTTTTAACCGAGCTAAGTTTAATGAATTTAAATATTTCCTCGGTAATAATAAAAAAGATGTGTAAAAATAAAAATAATTCCCAAAATAGTAAAATTTTAATTTATCCATTTAAAGATCTATTTAAATTTATCCATTTAATCAATTTATCCATTTTTTTTTTTTTTAATTTTAATTCATCCGTTTTTTAAATACAATTAAAGTTAGTTCAATAAAAATTTATTGATAAATAAGTGAATTGTATATTAACGTTATAAATTAATAAAAAATCCTTCACTTCTTTGCAACATAGTGCATCATGTTCAACAAGGAAACATTCAATCTTTTTAATGAAGGTCATTCTCTTTTATCTAAAGAACAAAAGAAAAACTGAGACACTATTACTCTACTGATCTCTGTGGCAAAGTGGTAAATCAGCCTTTCAAACTGAAGTAGTCCTGGGTTCAAATCCTAAACGAAATGGCATTTTTTATATGGTACTAAAATAAGGTATTTAAAAGGATACGTTCACTTTTGATGAATTACATAGCTCAATTTCTCAAATTTCAAAAAATTCTTAGTGAACATCAAAACATTCTACAGGTATAACAAAATTTCTACCAGATTAGTTTTTCAACCATGCAAAAAAGTAAATAGGAGCGACTTTGATATTTGTCAGCTGTTAGAAGTGAGAGGTTAATGAATTTCTTAATGATACTATTATTGGAAATAAAACATAGATGTCATAAAATGAAAAAAAAAAAAGCCAGTCAGCAAAGTGGGATTGTTCAATGAGTTAACTGGATAAAGTCAGAGAAACTCAGAACACATGGAAAGTGGTGACTATTTCTGAAAACAAAATGGCTCTTGCTAATTTCATACAAATTAAAACAATAATTCATAGGAATGTAAAATACTTAACCAATGCTGTGTAAGTGATGCGATCTACAGTCAAGCAACACCTTTTTTTTTTTTTTGTTTCATAACACCCATCTACACTTTACCTTAGCAATACTTATAAATTTGGATAGGAAGTATATAAATACCCATTAAACAGCATTGATCTAAACAGTAATTTGTTATCAAAACTTAAGGAATTTCAAGAAAAGCAAGAGTGATTTCTGAAGTGAAGATGGAAATCGAATTAGCTGACTTTCTGTTGACAAATAAGCCATGGATTTTTATGGATAGAAAACTAATTAAATAATATGATGTGTGTTTATATTTAAATAATCAACATGTAGAAAAATAAAACACGTTTATTGAAAATAAACAGGTTTATTTGACAGATTTAAAAAAAAAAGCCCTGTTAAATAATAATTTTTTATAACTTGTTTCAAATTTATTACAATTAAGTGTTCTTTAATTTCTGAAAGACTTCCTACAATAGTAAAAGCTTAACTTCACTCTAAATGAAAGTAAAAAAATGACGTGACATCAGTCCACACTGTGTCACACACAAGCTGTACGATTATTATACCACAGAGAATCTTTAAAGAAAAAAAATAATAAAAACAAAAAAGGTACATCTTTTCCTCACTCATAAATTATTTAGCATCACAATAAATACCTCTAACTACTTTTTTTCTTATATTATCAAATAAAAAAAATAATTTTATTAATAATAACTAACCTTTGCAGTAGCTGCATCAGGACATATAACGTGTTGGTAATTAATGTTAATGTAATCAGTCCCACTACATATTGTTAATGATTTTTCTTCTAAATTATCTCCATGTTTGCTGACTAACTGAGACTGTAATCTTGAATCCTACAAAAGGTAAATAGAATTACCAATGAATGAACAAATAATAAATATACAGTATAACTTTATTCATAATTGTAGAAGTCTTTATTAGAAATAGAAAGTCATGATTTATGAAACTGATATGAAATAACTTATTATTTAATATACAAAGATCATTCATAATTAATGAGATAAATGGCATCAGTGGAAAAACTATTTAATAAATTTTTTTTTTAAACACCACCGGGGCAACTGAACCCGCCATTAGGCATAACTCAGTCGCCGCGGAGTGTTGTGGCAGCAGATTACTCTGCCCCCTCCCTGTCTTGGGGTACCTTAAGAACCCCCCATCTATTTAATAGATTAAATTGAAATTGTCTAACATCATTCAAGTTGCCAGTCCTAACATAGAAATTATCAGCTGTTCAAAAAGAGTTTCCATCGTTATAACTTATTTTGTTTATTTTAAAACATCTGCTCAGATTAAAATATGTACCATGAAAGAACAGCATGGTAAAAAGTGTTAATTACCCGTGCAAATTTTTATAAGTAGATTGAACAATATAAATCGAGCAGGACGATTGTCACTGATATTCAACATAGGGAAAGACTGACGAAGTTTCAACTAATGCTTTGGAAACTCGTATCGATTTTATTCACAAGCACAGGCAGATAAAAATATTTCTATTTAAGTCCAGTTCTAAAAAACTGATCTCAAAAAAGAGTGATTATCATCGCCAGCATCAATTTTTTCATTCTTCAAACCTTCATCTGATAACTTTTTTCCCTGCACATATTCCTGATACCTGTAAGCTCTTTCTTTTACCCCTAACAATAGTTTTAATACATAATTATTACCTCCTGAAAACCTTGCTTGTCACTTATTCTTCAGTTGTCATCATTGGTGACGTGAATTTTTGTTTGTTTTTAAATTAAAAATTGAGTGATTTTTTGGAAATCTTAAAATGGTTATTTTTTGTTAATAAATGCTTGGTATTTTTTGCAAAACCCACTCTGAAGAGCCAGACAACAATGAGAGCAAAAGAATTAAACAATGACTAAAGAATTCTAGCAACACAGTTATTGTTTTGTAACTCAATTTCTGACAAGTATCGCCAAATTTCAATGAAACTAAAATAAATTATATTCTAAAATTATAATTAACATCCAAATGTTTACTTAATGGCAAGTTTATTTAGTAGCTTGCAATTAAACAATAACATTTTCATTAGCATAAGATCAAATCCACACATAAATCTTTTTCATGGTCTGTCTTTTTCATTCAACAACGAAATAATCAAAAGCATACAATTTTAATACTCGCAGTTAAGAAAGTACAAGTTAAATGCTTGCTCATTTTACATCTTCAAGGTATTCCACATTTAACGAAAATGATTGCTCAAGATGATTTTGATCTGTACTTTTATCAAATTAAAGTATAAAACCTTATTAGCAAATGAATATTGAGGAAATTTTAATTATTCTTGTCTTTTACACATTTGAAAGACATCATTTTATATATGAAATAAACCTTTTCAATAAACGTGTACTTATTTAAAAAATCCCTTTCAGCACACTGGAAGGCAGAGGTAGATTTCACCAGTGCTAAATAAGAAGTAAAAAAGATTTTCACCTTAAAGTTAAAAAAAACTTCAAATTTACTCAATCGACAATGGTTGCATGTGAAAAAAAGTTCAACATGTTTAGCATGTGACAAGTCCCATCTTCTTGCAATTCCAGCAACTTATTGGTCATCCCTTGCCATAAGAGTTGGTCATATAAAAAATTATTTCAAACAAAAATTTTAGGTAATATTTAGAGGACTAACAACCTCTAAACAGATTTGAAAAGACTTTAAACAAATTTGATACAGTGCCTATTAAGGAAGATACAATTTTTTTTTTGTCTTTGAAACCCTATTTTTTCCACCTCCTGGGCTAATGGTTGGTGATATCAAAAAACTTTACTTATATAAGTTTTAGGCCCTTATCCAAAGAATAGTAGGAACTTTAAACGAATTCAATATTTTACTTAATAACAGTAAGAAGGTTACAGTGATATTTTTTTTTTTTGAAAAAGCCCCCCATTTCCATCCCCATGATCTGATTTTGTCCATTAACGAACTCTACTGAGATTTTGGGTCGTTATACTTTCTGTATCAATTTGAAAGTGACTGGCGCAAAATTTCGGCAATTATCGTACCCACTAGAAAGTGAAATATATACAAAGTGTATCAAAACTGCACGGCAATCTCTCGGAAACGGATTCTATATCTAAAAATAAGAAAAAAGTTTCCAATAAACA
>JAAAKQ030499626.1:0-20561 GCA_010016005.3 Zanna intricata | reverse complement strand
AAAATTGCTTCTCTTGTTCCTATACTTTTCCTGAAACCAAACTGGTCTTCTCCTAGCACTTCTTCCACTCTCCTCTCAATTCGTCTGTACAGAATTTCTGTACAGAAAATAAAATTTTTGACGCATGAGTAGTTAAGCTAATTGTTCTGTATTCTTCACATTTATTTTCTCCTGCTTTCTTTGGAAACCTCATATAAACAAACTTAAATAGAATGTTAAAATAAACAGATATGTTGTAATAACATCAGCGAAAAAGTTCTATCCTTTTTATTAATAAATTCTAAATTTATAATTGTTAGAATTTTTAAAAGTTCAAAGATTACAGAAAAAAATGTAATTATACTTAATACACACAAGAATATAAAAAAAATTTTACCTTTGCCATGTTTGCCATATAATTTTTGTTCCCATTCATCAACTTTCTTTTCTGGTTGAACAAGTGCAATACGAGGTGGTTTTGTTGGAGGTGTAGGTGTAGATGTAGGGAGTGATGTAATACTAGATCTACGCAATACCTCACCCCCTGCAAGGTTCTCTAGAGAGCCACTAACAGGTGTAGTTCCAGCTGTCACAGATGAAGCGGTTGATGCTGTAGTAGCATGAGGTGTGATCTCTAATGAACAACCAGAGCCTTTATGAGATAATTCATCTAGCTGAAAAACGAAAATAAATAGATCTCTACACAAAAATCAAATTTTGAAATCCCACCTGCAAATAAAGTTAGTTCAGTGCCTATAAACAAAAACAAAGAATTATTTTTGCACATTAGGAGATATTTCCTTTAGACCATAACTACTAATTTCAGGAGAGAGAAAATAGGTAATGTCAATGAATATAAACTAATACCTACGATTCATAAAAAAATAACTGCCATTCTAGTTTAAGTGTTTTGCATAATTTACAAAATGTTGGCAGATGAAATATAGCATTTGTTATCAATAAGTTGATGTAATAATTCCATTTTTTAATTAAAGCTTACTTATTCCAGATTCTTTTTTAGGTATGTCTTATTACAGGTTCATCATTTTCAGTTATTACAATATGTATATAATCTGCTAGTCTCCAAGATTTGGTTCCACATCAGATATCTATAACACCATAAATAGTAAGAAAAGAATCTGAAATAAAATATATAAAATCTTATATATTCCTCCAGTTTAGATTCACCTACAGATCTGCAGTGTATGTCCCAATTTCTAAAAGAAACCCCTATCCTGCCCTAACTTAACCTCTCTGTTTCTGTTTAGCCTCCGGAACTACCATAAGATATTACCTCAGAGGATGAATGAGATGATATGTATGAATGTGAATGAAGTGTAGTCTTGTAAAATCTCAGGTCAACTACTCCTGAGAAGTGTGGTTAATTGAAACCCAACCACCAACCGTAACTTAACCTATCTGAAGTATAGTAAACTGTGTTATTAATCTGGTGTAATTTTCTTCTGTTGCAGGAATCCATACAGCAATCGGTTTATCTGTCACGTGAAAGTGTATTAATTGTAAAAGTGTTATTTTTGAAAATTAAAAAAAATATAAAGAATAAGGCATTATTCACTCACTTACTAACAAAAAACTCAATCCAACGAAAACAACAATTCGATAACGGCAACCTTTGAACCATTAGGTAACCACCAATACAATATTGTAATTGTAACAGCAAGTGTGGTTATTTTAATTTTTTTTTTTTTTTAATCAAATAGTATTTATTTTAATCAAAATGTATAACAGTATTGTAATTTTGAGAAATGGCAGTGTCTACTGCAGAACCAACCTAAGTTGAGACAGAACTGCAATGACAATATATAAATATATATGATTTGAGTGATGCTAAATTTTTGAACAACAGATCAGTATATAACTACATTTTAAGAATCTCTGCTAAACTATCCATTTTTATTCAGTTATCAATTATTTTTTTCAAACATTCAATAGTGTAAAAAGTCAAAAATATTGCAAAAATTGATTTAGATTATTATTATACTGATTACAAAAATCTAAATCATACTGCATCGGCTTTTATACTTGCAATCAGCTTTCAGAACCATTTCTTCACTCATTGTTCTAAATCTAGTAACCCCAATATCATAATAAAAGAAGTTGCTTATTATGAACAAAGTTACAGTGTTCACAGATTGTAGGTAATGCTTGAAATACTGAATGCCACCTGTATTTCATCATGCTTGAGATCCTGATAAACAAGACAGTTTATTAGGATCAATGAAAATGCAAAAAAAAAAAATTCAATCCTCTTTCTCAGTAAAATTTATTGGAAAAAGTACTAGTTATATTTAAGAACTAGTAATTTTTGAGAACTTCAGCTATAACACGCATGTTTTATGTTCAGGTTGTCTACAACCGATAGGTTATTTAACTAAAATTTACATTTAAAAAATGTTCAATTATCACAAGTAACATCACTTTCCAATAATTCTGTTTGATATTATCTTTACAAAAAAAGCTTACTAGTACCTACATTTTTAATCAATGTTGGAAGTTGATACTTTTTGTCTAATAACACATTTTAGGGAGTAATTCTCATTACCATGTGTAAATGTTAATGTAATATTTACTAATTTGATGAAAAAAAGCCACTAATAAATAAAAATATAATCACTTCAAACTACACATAACTGTTCAGGTTGATGTAACATCACACAGAGCATTATAATGCAAACACTGTATGGTTTCACATCAATTGAGTTCTGTCTGGTAGCCTTATTTAACTGCTCAACGGACATAAAACTCCCAAAAAATGACACCACAATAACTCTAATGTACTGCCATCAATGTCCTGCAGTAATGTATATTTAGAGCAAATTTTTATTTTTATTTAAAAGTGTTTTCACCGACTCATTTAAATTTCATAAACATATTTAAACCTGATGACAAGAACTTGTTACCAACACTTGTCCTTGAACAAAGAATAAAGACTGATTTAAAATTAGGGTATTTAGAAATCTGTTGAATATATTTAAGCAAGTTGGAAACATTACAAAAAAAAAAAAAAAAATTATATCGTTACTGTAGTAGAAGGTGTATATATATATTTTTTTGAGTAAAATCGACATTTCAACCTCATTCAAAATATCTCCTCTTTGAGACTCAACTTTGTACCAAGTATGCCAACAGTATGCTTTAGAAAGCTGGAGTAAGGAAGATCATCTGCCTTTCAAAATGTTAAAATCCTTTGCATTTAATGTCAGAAAGATCTGGAAAGCAAGCTTAAAAACAAATGTAAAAATACAAAAAAAATAATACTGCAGAATAAAAAAAATGTGGAAATGTTGGTATATCATCTGTAAAATTTACCCACGTCACAATGTCCATATATTTTTCACCAGACATTTACAAAGCAAGCAGCCATGTTTCTCTGAAGACTCTGTAACATATTCAGTGCATAATGGCACATAATAAAAAGAATAATAATTCAGGAAACTGACTTCATAGGTATGTTAAAACATCTTTAAATGTTTAAGTTATAAACTCTTGATAAAATGTCTTGATAATGTTAGTATTAAAATAAAATAATCATACAAGAAAATAATCCCAAAATAAGCCATATATTTGTTACAAATACGCACTAACCCTTGGGTTAAACCTAAGATATGTGTACACATACATACATGCAAATTATAAAAAAAAAAATCTATAAAGCAATACACTGAGTTTCAAGGTGATACATTAAGAAAGAAGAAAATTTCCAGCATGCATAAACCATTTAACAAGCAACTAGTTTTAAAAGGAAAACATATATGTAAAAAAGCACAAAATTCGCAAGTTCTTAACCAAGAATTATAGTACTACCAAAAAAATTATTTTGCAATGAACAAACTACTGTAAAAACAGTTCATTGCTTAATTCAAATATACATCCTTAAATAAATAAAAAAAAATGTGTAAATTGCAGAATAATATGAGCCAAAATAATTGAACACTTTATCAATAAAAAAAAAAAATTAAATAAATCTGTAAAAACAAAAAAAATGCAAACCTAAACCCAGTGTATATTAATTATAATGGATGGTTAAATTAATGAATGTATAACACAGTATCTAGAATTGAAATAGCCATATTTCAATATTTTAATAGAAATGCAATACACAATACGAAGGTAAAAATAAAGCTAAACATGTTAAAGTAAATATATATATATACATAAAAATATAAAAAAAATATTTCAAAAGAGAGATTTGGAATATCTCAAAAAAAAAAAAAAAAAAACTGAAGGGAAGCATACAACAATTGTTCTAGCTATGTAAAACAAACACATTTTTGCTGCCATTTTGGATTGGGCAATCAGAATTTAGTTTTAATTATATAATTTTCTTGTCTTACCAAACTTTTTAAAATGATATATCAAATGGTCCTATTTGAAATCTTTGAGTTACCTCCCTCCTCCTGCCACACAAAAAATCAAAAGAGTGAAATACATGTTCATTGAAGTAGCTCCTCAGTATAAGGAAGAATGCTGCAAACCGCATTCAGTTACCTCAATTATAAAAAAAAGTTAGAGGGGGTATATGTTACTTTTCAGCCACGTAGTATATAGACAAAGTAAAGTATATAGGAAAGTTAATTTTGAAAATTATTTCCCATTTATTTTAATTAAACCTATAGATATTCTTTCATACCTTATAGAGATAGATTTGTCAGTTTTAAATTGATATTTTCATTTTCCTGAAACCGGTTGTAAAAATGTTAATCTCAACTTCTGATTACACTGATCAACAATGATTTTGTTAAATGAGAGTGAATAACTGATTATTATAGTATTTTTCAAGCTGATTTCAAATATGAAACCAAAATTCTTAGGTTCAAAAAAAATCAGGCTTAGCCTTTATGTAACTACCATTCTTATTTTCAGGTAGTATCAGGCATGAACTCCATAAGCATAGCACTTTGTGAATGTAAAAACTTTCACAAATATTATGCGGCCAGTGCCATATAGCCAAGCATTCCCAATTCCAGTACCACCGGATACATTGACCTTAGATGAAGATGTAAATGTCGAATCTTGTGCTGACATATCAGGCATTGAAGAAAGAGGTCCAAAATCTTTAGAAAATAGATATACTGAACCCCATTTATTTAACTAATCAGTTAGAATTAAATAACTTGGTTCTTGATCTAAATTTATCAAAGAATCAAGCAGAAATACTGGCATCAAGACTGAAAAAGATGGCATTTTTTTTTACAACCAAATACTGAAACAAGTACTTTCTGTGATAGACAGTCAGAATTTGTACATTTCTTCTCTCAGTACAAAAACTTAGGATGCTGTAATGACATGTATTCTTTACTGAAAGCTTTGGGACATGTGGCAAATGGCAACTTTTTATTGACTCATCAATGCTAAGTTTGAAAGCTAGTCTACTTCACACTGGAAATAAAATATCCATCAATACCATTAGCATACCCTGTTCACATGAAGGAGTTTTATGAAAATATGAAACTTGTATCGAGTAGGATTCATCATCGGAAATATTTATAGCATATCTGTGGAGATCTGGAAGTAATAGTGATTTTACTTTGACTGCAACTTGGATACATTAAGTTCTTTACTTTTTGTGCAAATGGACAGCAGGAATAGGAAAAACATTACATAAAAGAGCAGTGGCCAAATAGAAAGGTACTGACTATATGAGAGAAGAATGTTGTTAGTCAGGCGTTAGTAAAACCAGAAAAAGTTTGTCTTCCATCAGTATACATTAAGCTAGATTTATTAAAAAATTTTGTTAAGGAATGATCATAACAGTGAAGGTTTTCAGTTTCTAAAAAACAAATTCTCTAATACAAGCGATGCTAAAATAAAGGAAGCTATATTTGTTAAACTACAAATAAGAAAACTAATGAGCGATTCAGCATTAGAAGAATGTTTGAATGACTTGGAGGTTGCTGCATGGAAACAATTTCAAAATGTGATAAACAACTTCCTTGGGAACCATAAGGCCAGTAACTAAAGAGAACTTATGAGTGAACGCCTTCAAAATGACAAAGAACTAAGGTGGAACATGTCACTTAAAATCCATTTCTTACATTCTCATTTGGATTTTTCCCTAACAATTTCGGTGCTATTAGAGTGTCGAACATAGAGAACACTTTCATGAGGAAATATATACAACACGATATCAAGAAAAGTTAAACCCAAAAATTTTAGCCGATTGGAATCTAAAAAGGGATCTATCTACAGCAAAATACAACAGAAAATCCAAAAGAATAGATTTTAGGTGAGTACAAAATGCATGTAATGCATTGTCATATTATGTTCATTGTACATTTTTGTTTGTTTTAGAAGAAATTTCAATTACAAAAAAACAGAACCTGATAGAAAAAATCTATTAACATATATGACATCAGTATAAAAATACTATAACAATCAACAACCATTCACTCTCATTTAACAAACAAAAAATAAAGTTTTGTTGACCAATGTTAAACAAAAATGTTAAACAAAATGTTAAACAAAAAAATCATTTTATTCAGCATTTTCCATTCTCTGCTACACTGTACAGGGATGTGAAATGAAATTTTTCTAGTTTAACAATAGGTTTCTGACAAGAGAATTGATTACAAGAAACAAATTTAAATAATCCATTAGTAAATTGGACTACAACTGTACTACCCATGATAACTTTATCTTACTTTGTTTATTAAATTAAACTTTATTCTGTGTTACAATAATGTACAAAGCCTGTTTAAAAGTATGTGATCACATTTTTTTCTTGAAAAGTATATATTTTTTTTCACTAAAGTATTTATTTTAGTGGTAAAATTTGATGGGAGTGCAGCACAGGCACAAAATGTGCATTATGTTTTTTTTGTTGTTGTAATCTCACATCAGTTACTGACCAGCAGCAATTGTATGTTAGTGTAACAGGTGCTTGTTGCATTCTTATCTTGTAGTTTACGATGGAACATGTTGAACAATATTATTGTATTGCATCAAATTCTGTCAAAAGCTTGGCGATACCCAGACTGAAGCAATTTTTCAGATTAAGCAGGCTTTCACGAAAAAGCTAACAGGGTTAAGCAAATTACAAAGAAACCCCCTTAAAGGGATTACTGTTTTTAAAATGGCTGAACTTCAGCTGAGAGTGATGAGCATGTGGCTGACTGCCAGAAACAGACATCCAAATGTCATTAAAGACATGCAAATTTTATAGGGTAAAATTCTGCCTGACCATCCAGGAAATGATATTCAAATTAATGATGGTTCTGTATGCAAAATTTTAACAGGTTTGGCCATCCACAGTGTAAGCGTAAAATTAATGCCAAAGCTGCTTTTGCTCGAAGAGATGTTTTGATGTTGTACAGGTCATGTTGAGGTTTGTGCAAATACTGACCCTAATTTCCTAAAGACCGTTACAACCGGTGGATCAACTGTTGCGGTGGAAGTCATCTGAAGCTGAAGAAAGCATAATAAATGATGAGCAAAGAGAAAGTGAGGTTTTTATCAACTACTGGTGTGAGTTGCTCATCAACTCACACCAGAAGGTAAAACTGCCCACAAGAAGTACTATTTGAAGATTCTGTAATATAATTGTAATCCAGTGTGTACAAAAGGCCAGACATGTGGGAATCATGCAAGCAGCAGATGCGTTATAACAATACACCAAGCCATTTGTTATGTCTAATGCAAAATTTATTTATCAAGCACAAAATTCCTCATGTTTACCAAGCTCCTAACCCACAATACATGGTGCCTCATGACTTCTTGTTAATTCCAAACTGAATTTGCTGTTGAAAGGATTCTCATTTCACAGCTAAGGGAACATAATGGTGAATATAATAACAGCAGCCATTTCAAAAAATGTTTCCAGCAATGAAAGGACCGCTGGATTAAGTGTGTATAGTCACAAGGAGACTAGGATTGAAAGCCATTACATAACTTTTTTGTATGACCTACAGTCAGATACTTTCTGAATAGACCTCGTATATAATATAATACATGTTTCACAATAGACAAGAGTACATTAATATGTTGTTTTACACTATATGCCCAGTCTTTCTAATGGCTGTGATACAAATAATGCACCTGAGGTACAAGAGTAGTTACTCCAAAAGCAATTATCTTCACTATACAGTCAGTCCCTGTGGTAAACGGAGTGAAGGTATACTTAACTTATAGGGTTTCATGTTGGTGGGTTTGGGGTGCAGATATACAACTATCTATTTGGCTGAGTGAAGAAGGAAAAGGAAACACTTCATGCTTCACCTGGCCATGGAATATTATTCATGAAAAATAATTTTCAAGAGTAATGTGTCACATCAAGCTGCCTACTTCATATACAATACTTGTGTAACAATACACTATCTACAATAATTGCTTAATATTTTATTCTGTCTTTTAGGTAATTAAATAAATAATAGATTATTTAAATCAAACCAAGAGTTCTCTAAAGGTTTGTTTAAAAAAAAAATTTAATAAAAATGGCAAACAATAATTCCAATATAGATAAGCTTTCTCATCTATATCTTTAAATTCTCCAAGTCAAATTATAATACCTAACCTTACAAGATATTGACATCCAGAGAAATATAGTTTCCCTTCTCTTATTACTGGAATACAAATTCATCAGGAAATTCATTCAGTAGCTTTTAAGTGAAAAAATTATCTTTTCTAATCGTATGTTACATGAATTCTTTTCTTTATTGTTGATTGCTAGATTGCATTCTTAATTTATGTTTTTGTTTATGACAACCAGCAATGATATTAAATGACATACTGATCATATTATATACGATCATGTAATAACATATTTTAAAAACCTAATTCATAATATTTTCAGTCATCTTTGAAATCATCCTTGTGATTTTGAATTGCTGAGTTTTCAAACATCTTTAAAACCATCCTCAATGATTCAGTCAGTGAGTATGGTCAGAAAAAAAATTAAAATGTTTTAAAATAAGTTTAATTTAAAACCTTTCGTTTTAAAATTTGATTCAGCGTGTAATTAAAAAAGTTAGAAGTCTTAATTTATTTTCTAAGGTGTTTCTGTTTTTCAGCGGGGATCCGGTTTATTCATACTTATTGGTATACAAGACAGGAAGGAAAATGGTCTCCAAAATTTTCACTTTGAATAAAGGAAAAACACAAAAGCAAACTGGCCTGATATTTTGAAACTCCAAAAATTAACTGACAATCATGCACTAGAACTCAGGATCTGTTTGCTGAAGCTTTAACTCAGCATGATTTGAGCGATACTGTTTATTATGTTCTATTTCAAGTAATTCCTATATAAATACTAACTGGCCTAGGAAACAAATTAAACTTGATGCAAGAAGATCAAGAATAATAACCTTTCCTCTATCAGAGTTCTGAAATCCATTTTTCACTAAATCTTGGGCTGGATTGGACTTTCCTAAAGGCTAATTAGGCTCCAGCCTAGGGCCTCAAGATCAAGAGCAGCCTACATTTGAGTAGTATGAAATTAATAATTAAATTTTACGCTCAAAAGTATGTGCTATAGAATATTCGACCACTTTTAACTGATTTATCACATTATGATTTTAGTATACTTTATACATTTCTCGGAAAAGTAGATACAAAACTCGATGCTGACAAGAACTGTTTATTTGCTCCTTTGAGGAGGGACTCTTTGGCATGCCAGAAGCTGAATGTAGGAGTGCTTTGATGAGTCAGGGGAGACCCCAATGGGGGGTCCTTAAAAGGACCCCAAGCAAGGGTGAAGGTAGGTTAACCTGCTGCTTTGACACAGCAAAGCAGCTGATGACATGCCTCATGGTATTTCCAACTGCTGCTGGAATCAAAAAAAAAAAAAAGAAAAAGAAAAAGTAAAGCTGTTTATTTATGCACAACCAAACAATGTCATAAATTGCTCTCTGAAACCTGAAAAAAAGTTGAAGCTTTGTAATAAATCTCTACTAATACGAAACACGTGTTAAAAGAAAGGATTTTTATTTTTCAGGAATCCATCCACTATCATTTTGTTCTCGGCTTTTGAGAAGTTGAGTTCAGTAGTTTCAATAATTTTGTGATATTTGTGAACTGTGTGTAGTGATTATAGTCTATTGAAAATTATTTCTTTTGTGAAAAAATCTTCATTTCGAGGAATTCTAAGTTCTTTACATCATTTTTAATTAGTATATTTTAAACATATATTATGCTATTTGTTTTATATTTTAATGATTACATATACATAACTTATTATTTGTAATTGCTATTTTTTTCTAAGTAAAAAATAATAATTTGATAAAATTTTGATTGAAAAATGAAAATTTAGTTTCATTATTGAATTAAGATACTTGGGAAATGTTTTTTAAATCGATTAGTATTAGAAATTGAAAAATATTTTAAACAATGACTATTATAAAGGAACGTGCTATTCATGGAAATGAATTCTTGTTTTATTTCAATTTATTATTCGAAAATGAATTGTTTATCAAAGTATGTTTGAGAAAGTATTTACAGTAATAAGCAGTTTGTGTATTTTTTCCAATACAAACAATTGACATTTGTTAAGTTATCTAATATTTTAGAATGCTGATTTTTATAATAATTAATGACACACATACAGAATGCTGAATGAAACATTAAACTCATAGAATATGAAATAATAATTAAAAAGCTAGTTATCACATTGAAAATATTTACTTTATTTTGAAATGTACAATAGTTCTTTTGATTTACGTTGTTACAATTGCTAGATATGTGTTGAGAATAAATAAATACATATTTTCGGATTTTTTATTTATTATAACCACATTTTTTATGAAGGTTAGTTAATTAATGCATAAATTTATTATAAATCACAGTAATAATTATATTATAAATTATACTAATCACAGCGCATTGCATTTAACATATTGACATACATCATAGTATTGATGTATTGTGTTAAAATCTGTCATGCGATTTACAAAATTTAAATTAAAGGCCCTCGTACGTGGAACAGCCTAGGGCCTCTCTTCATCTAAATCCAGCCCTGCTCTTAGACCGATCTGGATTTTAACAGTCAAACAGCACACATAAAAGGGTTAATTAAAAAAAAGGAGTTTTTAAAAATCATATAAAATATAAAGTGCTTGAAACATTCTCACTTACTAGGAACACTAAATGAGCAGATAAGCTAAACCACAAAATTTTACCTTAAAAATATGATTTAAATACAAAAAAAAAAAGGAGATCATATTCTTAATCATATAAAAACAATCAAGTACGAAAGAAAACAAATTTAATACATAAATAAACCAAAAAAATATAATAAATAAAGCAAATAAATATACAACAGAAATGCAATAAATTAAATCCCAATGGAAGGAACTAGTAAAAATAATTAATGAAAGTGCTAAAATTATCTAACACAAAATTCCTTTGAATAAAAAAGAAAAACAGTGTAAAGCAAAACCAAATGTCACCATTATATGAACTCACCATCCTAATGGATGCATGCCCGATTTTAATCTTCCTATATGCCTTCATCCAATGTTTTGAGACACTTTGAACTTTTTCTAAAGTTTGAGATTTTTCTACATTAACAGACTGATTAGTTTCTATTACATGGGTGTTTTCTGTACTTTCTACTTCTGTTTTTTCAGCTACTGAGGCTGAAAATAAGCATTTGATTACAACTATAAGCAACATTTAATGGATGTTACCAAATATCAAAAGAAATCATTTTCATTAGATTAACTGTTAGGCCGATACTAAAACATAAAACTGGACTTATTAATACCTGAGAGAAATTTCTTTTGAAGATGTTCATCTAAATTTTATAGCATCTTAACATTTATATTTTAATTCATACTTATCATTTTACATTTTATTTATAGTTAAGAAATAAGTTAATGAACAAACTCGAATCATTATACATGTACTATAAGAAAGTATATAATTTGCGGTGGTTAATTTTTCATAAAAAATTTTAACTATAAATTTGTATTATTATTTTTTTTTTAGTAAATATCAATAAACTGAAGATCTCAAGTTAATTTTGATGTACCAAATAATTTTTTCTTTTTTTTATGTCACAGATAACATCAAAAGAATGTTAGCATTACAATTTATTTATTAATAAAACACCGATTTGATTAACTCATTAAACCTTTGACCAATATACCCATATACTTATAGTTAACAAAAGTTTTTGTCACTGACAATACACTTATATGTTTATTATTTTAACATTTGCTTCACCAGTGCATTCTAAGTTTATACAGGAAAAAGGTTCATCACTCAGTAGTACATATTAAATGCATATTTTTGTTAAAATGAATATATTGGTGTGACATGGGTAAGATAATATGGATGATGTTGGTACAACTGGAGCTAAAGCGGGGAGGACTATTCTTTGCCAGCATGTTAGAGTACTGCTAGTCTGTTTGAGCATTGGCGTTTGAACAATGTTGTGTAATCATGTGTTGTTGCCAGCTTCCATGGCGCGAGTGGTAGCATCTTGGCCTTTCATCTGGAGGTCCCGAGTTCGAATCCCGGTCAGGCATGGCATTTTTCATACACGCTACGATTCATTCATCTCATTCTCTGAAGATATACCTTAACGGTGGTTCTGGAGGTTAAACAAAATCATGTGTTGTTATTCTTTAAAATGCGATTAACAATTGAAGAACAAATATTCGTGATGGAGTGTTATTTAGAGATGAACTCTTATGTTGTGTGTTAGCAAAAGTTCAGGGAGAAATCTGTTAAGGAAGCACCAATGAAGAGTGCTGTTCAGAAGTTAGTTAAAAAAAATTCATGAAACGGGTTCGATGTTAGGCCAGAAATGTGCCCGACACAGATCAGTTTTTGAACAACACAGATCATACAGAAAATATCAAAATGGCAGTTACAAGATCTACTTATAAATACTTGCGGAGAATGCTGATATGTTATCCTTATCGAATGCAAGTTTTTCATGAGCTAATTTTTTTTTTTTTTTTTAAACTTCCGGAATCAACGTTAAGGTATATCTTCAGAGGATGAGATGAATGAATTGTAGTGTATGTGAAAAATGCCATGCCTGACCGGGATTTCAACCCGGGACCTAGTGAGCTATGAGCTAATTAATACTGATTATGTTAAAAGGGTTCATTACTGTCAATGGTTAAAAACTTCATTAGAAGTGACACTGACATTTCAGATCAAGTGTTTTGTACGGATGAAGCATGGTTTCACCTAAGTGGTATGTTAATAATCAGAACTATCTGACCTGGGATACTTAAAGCTCCCACAATTTCTTTAAATTTTCCCTACACCCACAAAAAAATAGGCGTATGGTGCGCAGTTTCAAGACAACAAAAAACAAGACGCTAGTTTTAAAAAAAAAAAATTGTGGATACCGCTGTCCACTGACAAATTATTCAACAAATTGTAGCCTTACTGCAAGAGGATACACATGATTGCTGGTTGTAACAGGAAAGAGCCACTTGCCACACAGCTTGCTCTACTATGGAGAAGCTACAAGATTTTTTTGGTGGAAGAATCATTTCTAAACAACTAAGACCACCAAAATTTCCTGATCTGACTAGATCAGGCTTCTTTGTGTGGGGCTGCTTAAACGAAATTGTTTATAGGAGCGATCCACACACCCTGCAGGAACTGAAGACAAATATACCAACATCATCTAGGAAGTAGACAAGGTACAACTAACAAGAGTAGAATGGAACCACAGTAAAGTGTGTTGAGAAGTGCATAGAAGTGGATGGCTATCATTTTCAACACCTGTAAATTATGATGTAAGTGTTTGCCAAGAAATTATTTATATAATGAACTAAGTGAAGCAGCCTCTTTTAAATTGGACACCCTGTAGTTACTAAATTGATTACTGCAGTGATCTGTAATTAAATGGTTTCAAAACAACTTTAAACCATATAATGATTAAAAGTAAATAAAATGAAATATAGAAGGCTGTTATTTTTAGACTATCTGTAGTGCTCTAGGATTGTCTAATATGCAATTTATAATTCGTCTGCCGCATTCAATTCTCTCTTTTTATTTTATTAGGGCATCATTTCAACCATTCACACTATGACATATGAGCATATATTAAAAATAATGAATCTTGATTACATAATGCACTAAAATTATGTAACCGAATTTTGTTGTCTGTTATGACAAACTTATGGGGAAATAGAGTTTAAATAAATAAATTAAAAAAAAAAGGGCTATACCAAGAATAAAACTTACTGGTCAAAGGTTAAATTCTGGTAACAGATTTTAATGGTATCATTAACTTATTAAGATAACATGTAAAAATACAAAAATCTGCTTGTAAAAAAAAACTTTCAATATTTTTTATAGGACTGTGTTTTTTCTAAATTTCCTGATTCAGCCAGTGGTTTACTGTTACAATTGTTATTGCCTTAAATAAAAACTGCTATGGAAAATTTGCGTATACATTAAATACATTTGCAGATATCTGCTTCATAAGAATGTGTAATTTAAAATTAAATAATAACTAAAGAAATTTAAAAATCGAGTTACATTTACCTTCTCAATCGCACAAGTGGATACATTAATCTTTTAAAAAAATTATTCTGCGACAAGAATGCAATTCTATTGACTATTTAGTACACAGAATAGCTATTTAAAATACTTATTAGCAATAATTACAAGTTCAGTAATTACAACTTTAGACTGAAATTTTGCTTTTTTTTAGCGATATAAATACTTTATATTTCTTGACAAATAACTTAACTTAATTAAAATTAATAAGCGGCTAATTCAGATAATTCATTAAGCTTTCAGTTCTCTTGACGAGGGGAAAAAGACTCAAACATAAAAAGGTAGGGATAAAATTATTATCCTTTAAAAACGATGTAAACATATACACACACACCCTTTTATCAAAATTAATATCTTCCATTTTAGAAAAATTATATCAAACATTGATCTTTGATTTTTTCTATTATGGTCCCACACCCTGCTTTTTGTTATTTGTCATAGATTTATATAAAATTATGACAATATTGTTTGAATCATCATATTAAATGATTAAATAAAGTTGTAGGAAATAATTTTGTAAAATTGTTACCTGTGTAGATCGATATAAGATAAGATAGTGATCTGGTATCATCTATTTGTGCAGAATGTTAATATATTGTTCTATGCACAAAAATTATAATGTGCCTGCATAATAATGTTCCATTATTCAGAGTAATGTATTAAGTTAGTTAAGTGTGTAAAAGATGTTAAATGTGTGAGTTAAGTGTTTAGTGTAGTTTTTAAAAGTATTAAGTTACTTTTCTCATATAGCAAGACTGCTTTTGAATGTTTTAATTACAAAATGGTAAGTGAAAGTTTGAATTCTGTCAATATTCTACTATTGTGTATTTCTTTATGAAGCTAAGGTGATGTTTCAATACCAGTGCAAGAGTACGCTGTAAAAATGTTGTTACAGCTGACACAATATGAACTAAAAGTTATCTTGCTTTATTGAAAACTCTCACTGTCTTATGTTTGGTTGGTTGTGGGTTCCAAACTAAGCAAATAGATAGAAAAAAACAACTAATTCATAAATATATAAAAAAAAAAGAAGAAGAATGCAGGGCACATAACAGAAATACCTTAATTTTCTTGTAAATGTCTTGAAATTCATTTAAGAACAGAATAATACATAACAGAAAATGATAAAATCCTAAAAAAGAATGGCCCCCTAGTTGTTTATTGTTAAAATGAATTGATCTGTCACTAAAATATTATTTTTTCCCATACACCTTTATTGGGTATACCCGTGGTCCATGAATTGATAAATTATTTTTTCCTGGCTAAAAACCAGAAAATTAACATCCTGAAATGCATTTTCTTTATAAAATGTATAGGATATTAAATATATTACATGGATATTATAAATATCCATTGATATTTGAAAAACTTTCAATTGTTACAATAAATATTTGTAAAACATTACAAAAAAAAAGTCTGTAAATAATTCTTTTATAAATTTTTATATCGGTTGATTATCACAATGAAGTAACTGAAATTTCTCTTTGGAAAAGAAAATCTGCTAAAAATGGCGACGCCCCCTTTTTTTTTAACCAATAAAAGCTTAAATAAAATAATGACACAAAAATGTTAATGTATATTTTTTTACTTTTTTTCTGCTCCTAACTCAGTATTCAAGTTATACTACACAATATGCAAATATATGTACATGTTCAGGCAAGAACTGATGGTGCTCAACAAAAGCTCTATTATTTCTTTTACAAAAACTGTTATTGGATTAGTTTATTTATACTGCTACAATTTAGTGAATTATTTTTGTTGTTAAAAAAAAAAACAAAACATTTTAAAAATATATATATAAATTACAGTGTGTAAAATATTAAAAAATCTCTGGAATCATTTTCATAATTTTGGCCAAATTTGAACAGAGATATGATAAAATTAAGTTTTATTAAGTAATCTTTTTTAGTTTTTACCTATTTTTTCAAAATCTATAATAGATTATTATTGAATAAAAAAATAAATAAATTATAATTAACATTCTGATTAAGAATAACAGGTACAAAAAATAATATCTTAAAAACAGAAGTATGCGTATAGTATCTTAAATTTTTAAAACAAGATTTAAATATAACCCAAAACAGTTTTCTCATACCAATAGATCTTATAGCAGAGCGACTGAAATTTATCACTTTTTTATGAGCTATTACTCTGCTAACACATGTTTCTCCAAAGCTTAAATGACAAAAAAAAAAAAAAAATTGACGAGGTGGTATATCATAATCAAATGTGCAGAGCATCAAGCTACTTTATATTGCCTGTGAGATATAAAAATGGCCTTTGGTCTGATCTGTATCTGAATTCCCTGTAAGGCTTTAAATCAGTTTTTAATTGATTAATAATTAAAAAAGAAATAAGCCACATAATTTTAATAATTAAAAAAAAAAAAACACTTAATTTAAATTCTATTACACAAGGTATGTCAAAATCTCAGGACTGATAAAAGTAAATAAAAACAAATTAATGCTTACATGTTACAGTTAAATTATCTTTGATACTTTCTGATTAAAGATAGGCCACCTGGTTTCAAAAGGAAGAATGATGTTTTTTTATAAACTCAAACATGTACACACAGTTTAGACCTTTATCTATATCACACAAAATAACTTTTGTGCTTGAACAGTCTCAGAACTTAACGATGTCGCCGAGGAGCTCGTTGAATACGTTGCCACTGGCCGCTGATCACCACATGTATTCAGCCAGATATGAATCTAAATAGTGCTGATTGCTGTGCTCCTATATTTTTTGCTGCATTCTGTTTTTTGACCTCAATTTAACCCGACCTTAACTTAACCTTGTAACTTGAGTAACTTAATCTAGACTGCGCGATAAGTGCCAATCTATTAACAAAAGCATTTTCTTCAAAATAGATAAAAATAAACAAACCTAATATTACAGTTGCAGTGCGCTGTGTTGAGGTGGCCTCAGTTTAATCAGAAAGTACCTTATCTTTTCACAGAATAATAATAATAATAGGCTAACTTTAAAAATTAAGTATTCAAATACTCACCAGTGCAGTCAGAATAGACCCAAAATCAATTAAAAGAATAACATAGTTAAGTAGTTTTAATCTTAAAGTAATATATTTTAAATACTCATATTTTCCTCATTAAAATTGTTAAGATAATTTTTTCTGCTAAGATCGTTTTCATGCTTAATACTGCTTTAAAACTTATTGTAGTTGTAAGTACAATAAGTTTTGACAGTGGAGTGTTTCTGAAATGCATCAACAAGTGATAAAAAAATGAAGCTAGAAAGATAAACAGTATTAAACACAAGAACAATATTTTCCCTCTTAATATACATGGTCTGGAACAACAGTTTTTTAATGGGAAAAAGTTGTTAAACTGGAATTAAAGAGAGACTGTTAGCAAATAGAATTTCCAGTAAATTTATAATTTTTACAAATGTAAATTTTTATAAATATTTTACAACTTTTATCTTTCAGGTTTTTTTTAACTAGTAATGTAATGCATTTCATGGATTAATAGTTTCATTTTTTTATGATTTATATTCATAAATAATATTACTCACAGATTATGTCTTACTGAGTCTGTATTAGATCAATATATATTCTACCATTTCTCAGCTCTGGACCCATAAAGTGACTAAACACAGCTCCTACTTAAATTCTCAGGTGAGCTCAAAAAACTTATTAGACAATGGAGTACTTTGTTTATCTGCAACAGGAACTGCATAATTTGTATTCTCAGGGCATACCCTACCTCAAAATAGCAAATCTTATACAAAACAATTTCAGATCAAAATTATACATCTTTGTCAAGACCATTCGGAAGAAAATAGGGATAGCTAACAGCTGAGAGGAATATATATATATATATATATAGAGAGAGAGAGAGAGAGAGAGTGTAGATAGAAGGGTGGAAGATATTAATTAGTTGGTAAAATATCAATATCCAGATATCTAGTGCCATTCTCTTAATTTAAAGCCTGCAAGTTGCTATATCCTTTGCTTGTATAGAATAGTTTGTTACATTAATTGATCATGAAACCAGAATATGTTGTTAAATAGAATCCAACAACAGAGCATAAGATAGGGAAGAAGAAATTTCATTACCAGCGCTAATTTTAGATGGCAGATTGAAGAAAAACAAAGTTACATATAAGTTACTTTTGTATCTTAAAAAAGCATTTATTAATATACAAAAGAATAGAAAACTTTAAACACAGGATTTTAAAAATTGGGTAGCAATACAGTAAAAAAAGAACTACTTATAATTTAAAACAAATAGGTTTAGAAATGACCAAACCCATATCAGCTGAGTTCAAAACATCTCTATCTTTTTAGTGTGGAATATGGTTAATTGAAACCCGACCAACAGAGTTGAAAACATCTATTTTTCACAGTTGTCATTCCTAATACTCTGGTCTTTTGTGTGTCCAGAGTGCTCGAGATTTCTGAACAATCATTGGTGTTTAGGACTGTGACTTGCGTGTGTACCAGTTACAGCTCTGAAAGCGGATAATATTGTCTGTGGCTCTAGTAGTGCAATTAATTAAAGTAGATTTGTCATTATTGTTCTCGAAAGTAAAAGGAGTTGATTTTGACGAGTGTCGACCTCATCGTGGGTTGAAAGGTGGCAATGACTGACTCCTGGTTGTAAGTCCCTGTAACGAGCAAAGTTGCATTTTTAGACCTAGTCCTGCTTGTGTTCTTTTAAGAACAAGGGCCGTAATCTGTGATAGTTACTAAACCGATCCAGTAGCAGTCAACAGGCACAAAGAGTGACAGGGAAATACAGAAGGTCCCTGGTTGCCTGTAGCTCGCTGCGGGCAGCTGTCATGTTCGTGGGTTCGCCCAACCAGTCTGGTAGGTAGGAAGACAGCGCGCGATCTTTTTAATGAAGTTAGTGCAGGAAGTAGTAGAGTAACTCTGGTTGTGATAGAGTTTACGCAGGTGGTAGGGAAGCAATGCGTAAGAGGAGGGCGGCACCTTTACTGTCTGTCGTCCTCCTCCACTTCAGAAGACGAGTTTGGTTCAGCGATGGATGTAGGGACACCCACCCGGGACCCTGGCAACATTCTAAAAGCCTTCCAGGCCGCTGCGGGCAGACCTGGCAGTTCTGCTCCGCTCTGGAAGGAGGTTCAGGAAGAGTTGATGTGTTTGGAGGAGTTTTTAGAAATTCCCCGAAGCGTCAGCAGAGCGGCCAAGAAATCAAGCCTTCGGCATTCGGAAGGATTCGTGATGTGGTGTCCGCATTGGCGGAAGATTCTGAGTACTTGGTTTTAAGCCCAAGGAAGTCAAGCCCGTAAGAAGGTCCCAGTCCCGGCTCCGGCACAGCCCAGGCGCTATGCCGATATATTGAAGCAAAAGCGGGAAGTCAGCCAGGTTAGGAAGCCTGAGGTTCTTTTTGTGAATAAAGCGGAGGAGTCCACAAAGAGTTCAGCGCAGCTGAAGAAGGATTTTCAGATTGCCCTTCGTGACAACCGAAAATCTCTTAGTGTTAGGGAAATCAAAGAGACCAGCAAAGGTCTGGTCGTCGTTGCTAAAGATAAGGAGACAGCTCGAGTCATCTCCGAGTCTCCAGCGGTAAGGAAGCTTGAGGTCAAGGTTGACACCACGCGAAAGCGAAGGCCCCGTGTCATAGTTTATGACATAGATCGGAATCTCTCTGATGTCGAGATTCTCGCTCTCCTTCGAGAGCAGAACACCGAGTTGGCCGAGGCTTCGTTCACCCAAGAGTGTAGGCTTGTCTTCAAGACAGGGAAGCGTGATACCCAGCGGTATCACGGTCTTTGAGTTAGGGGCTGGTCTCTTTGAGAAGTTTGTGTCTGAGGGTAGGATCTATTTGGACTTCGCTTCATGCCGAACGTGGATGTGCAGCGTAGTTTCAAGTGTTGTCGTTTCGGCCATAGGGCAAAATTCTGCAGGTATGCGTCGGTGCGCGCATTGTGGTGTGGAAGGCCACAAGCGGGAAGACTCAGGCCACCCTGGAGCTTAGAGGCCAAGGAGAAGATTGGCCACTCATAAGCGGTGAGTCGATGTGGCGAGAGCCTCACTGCCGAGCCGTGTGGGCGCTCCTTGATGCCGTTGCGTTGTTCAACAGGAATCAGTAGGTTATTAAGGGTGATGATTC
>JAAAKQ030499615.1:0-20561 GCA_010016005.3 Zanna intricata | reverse complement strand
CGGAAACGGATTCTATATCTAAAAATAAGAAAAAAGTTTCCAATAAACATATGGCTGAAAACGTTTTAGAAAAACTAAAAAATTACCTATAAAAGTGCAATTTTCGTCTTCGATTTTTTGCGGTTTTTACCATTTTTCTCAAAGAATACAGTGTTGCGACTAATTTTATTGAATTTTTCAGGCTAAAAAATATAAGAAACCATAACATTTACCGCTAAATTTGGATTCCCAGAATCTCGGTGACGTGTTATTTAACGGGAGGAGGAACTGAAAACCGGGCGAAATCTTTCACTAGCGGTAACTCGCTAACAAAACGTTTTCAGGCATATGTTTATTGGTAACTTTTTCTTATTTTTAGATATAGAATCCATTTCCGAAAGATTGCCGTGCAGTTTTGATAATCCTGTATATATATCGGGTGTATCAAAACTGCACCCTGTATATATATATATATATAGGGTGTATCAAAACTGCACGGAAATCTCTCGGAAACGGATTCTGTATCTAAAAATAAGAAAAAAAATTTCAATAAACATATGCCTGAAAACGTTTTGTTAGTGAGTTACGGGTAGCGAAAGATTTCGCCCGGTTTTCATATATATATATATGTATAGGTATATAATGAAACTCTGTCGCAGTAGTGCATCAGAGGTGATTTCCGGTTTTAGGCAAGAAAGAAAGAAAGGATGTTGCAGTACTGTAATGATTTGTAAAAATAATACTGTTTTCTGTTTTTTTTTTTTTGTTTTTTTATTATTTATTTATTTTTTTTGTTATGTTTTATCATCCTAATAGTATTATCTTGTTATTTTAAATACAGCGAAGTACTGCGTATTTTTTTCCAATAAATACATTATATTTGTTTTTTCTTTTTTTGTTTTTCCTTTTTCTTTTTCATATAATTATTGATTTGTAGCTTTCTAGCTTCTCACCCTTAACTTACGACATGAAAATCTTGAAGACGTACCCAAAAACCCAGTTTTTGCCACTACTGGTAAAAATCCGTGTAACGGATATGATAAGTCTGACCAGTTGGCGTAAGCGTCACCACAGTCAAAAACTTCAGCAATAATCACAAACTGGGGAAGGTACACACTCGACCCCAGTTCAAAATAACACCAAAGAGACCTTCAGTAGCGCAGTACTCTGTCCGCCAAGAGAGACCAGAGTATTGATTCGCTTGAAAATCAATAGGTTCTATTTCTACTAAGTTTAAACCATCCTACCAATTTCATCAAACGCTGTTAAAAATTGCACTAAATAAAACAAAAAACTGAAAGTTTACCGAAAACTACAATTTTTGGCTTCTGAAAACCGATTTGATTTGATTTGCTTGAAAGACAATAGGGCTTTAATCCGAATAGGATTATTAATTTGATTATTTCTGTCCATTGTTGGAAAATAACAATCTGTATATTTAACGTTAATTAAACGATGTTAGCCAGCATAGGTTATGTTTTATTAGGCTCTAACCAAACATAACCTACGCTGGCTAACCTCAATTAATTAAAATACGGTTTTGATTATTTGAAAAATAAATTCAGAGATTACTTTTTACAGTCGAGTTGTTTTAGTGTGTAACATATATTAATTAATATGGAGATTATGTAAAATGACCAGTATATTTAAGAAATTGCTATATATTTATTAAATTCTCCAATGGAGACGATTAATCAAATTCACAGGTAATTATGCATTATCACCGGCTTAATCATATTTACCGTATAAATATCTAAAACCATATTTAAAATTGTATAATAGTGTTCAGGAGTCCACAAAATGTACAGAAAAGTTGGTTCCCGACATCTCGTAGAAAATCTGACGGGCTCAGTAGCAACTTCAACAAACTGTTTTGAAATCCGCTCAGAAAACTCATCCTAATGATTAAGGTGAACAGCGGCATCAGAAAAAAATTCTGAAATCAGATACAAATAAATCAAAAACATATTTTTTTTTGTTAGTTTGAAAACTATTTATCAGCCTAAAAAAGCTATTTACTGTTGGAATCATATCACTAGACGGCGGTTGGCTAACCCACTTACATTAAAAAAATCAGAGCTTTATTAATTACATAATCGAATTCCTTAATACTTTGTTTTGAGGAAAGATAAAATTGTATTTTTCGACCTTCATGTCACGAGTGGTATCATCTCGTTCTTTTCTCCAGAGATCCCGGATATTCGAATCCCAGTCAGGTATGAAATTTTCACAAGCTACGAAGTTCTCTTTTTATCTCATTCATGAAGTAATGCCTAATAAATGGTTCCGGAGGTAAAAAAAAAAAGAAAAACTTGAAACATTTCAGTAGAAAACATTTTGTATTAAAATATTCCAATTTAGTATAATTCTCCCAGTCTAATTTTGTTAAAGCTTTTATTAAAAAAACTTGCATTATTAAACTGCTTTTCTTTAAGTATACAGACTGAATGTAACTTAGCTACCAGAAATTCATTTTATCTTTAGAAAAAAGACGACTGAATTTTAGTTAAATTAATTCAGACTTAATACTTTTTCAATTTTTTAAAAATTTTATTTAATATCGTTACAACAGACACTGCAGATAAAAAATTCTCAACTTTTCAACGTATAGAATCATAACAAGTCACGCTTTTAACTTGCCTCGTACAAATTTTTTCAACCTTAAACTGAACTTAACACAACAACAAATCAATCAACCGTAATCAAATTTTCACATGCCCAACTTCAGATAAACTACTTTCATTGAAATTGGTCTAGTAGTCTTGATAATATTCGTGCTACATAATTTTATACATAGGCCTAAAAATATTTAAGTAAACCGTAACATAAGTGCATTTAGGTTTTCTTTATATCTGAAG
This sequence comes from Zanna intricata, assembly GCA_010016005.3. Taxonomy (NCBI): domain Eukaryota; kingdom Metazoa; phylum Arthropoda; class Insecta; order Hemiptera; family Fulgoridae; genus Zanna; species Zanna intricata. The sequence continues at coordinate 17,724 of JAAAKQ030499615.1, read as the reverse complement.
ACGTGAAGAAAATTAATTTTCATGCTACCAAAAGGTAACCACACTTTTCTCCGAAAAGTAGGTAAAAAAAAAATTAATATTACAAACTTAAACTAAAAACACATTCGTGCCTTACACATTTAAATAATTAACTCCTTATTTATATAGTATTGATTTATTTTGTAAAAAATTATTTATGAGGATATCTCTAAAGTAAAGACCGATGGGAAATTTCTTTTCTCTCCTTAAGGTTGACGAACCTGTGTCGTCCATAGCCACGCTAGTAATGTACACACTGCATTATTGTATGCAAGTTGTCTCATTGCATTATCTTTAATTATGTATGGGGTATTATGTTACAAAATGAATAGAAAAATCGATGTTGCCACCGTCTGTGAAATTAGTGGAGTCATACGTTATCTAAACCATCAAACCCGGTCGAAATTCATAGGCATTTCGTTGCTGTGTACGGTGATAATGAAATGAATGGAAGAAACATCCGAAAATTGTGTGAAAGGTTTAGAAATAACAAAATTAATGTGCATAATAAAGAACGTTCGGGGAGGCTCTCGATAGTCACCGAGGACTTGTTGAATAGCGTCGATGATGAAATCTGAAAAGATCGTCACTCAACGAGTTCTAACTTGGTCCTTCTTTGTCCTGATGTTTCAAGAGCTGTTATCGGTTGCATTGTTCTTGACCATTTAGGCCTCAGAAAGGTTCGTGTATGTTGGGTGCCTCATGTCTTAAAGGAACATCACAAAAACTCCGAATGGGATCTTCTTTGGAATTTTTTTTGCGCTATACCGCGAAAAAAAAGATGAATTAGTTCCTTAATTCAATTGTTACCGATGATTAAACATTGATTTCGTATTACACGCTAGAAAGAAAACGGCAGTCAAATGAATGGCATCATCCTCCAACACAAAACAGACCAACAAAGGTCAAGCCACTGCCATTTGGATGCTAATTAATGGCCACAGTCTTTTGGGATGGTTTGGTATACTGTTGATTGATTTCATGCTACGTGGAAAGATTATAAATGCAGAAGCGTATTGTAAAACTCTACGAAAGTTACGGCACGCCATTCAAAATCGACGACGTGGGCGGCTGACCGACGCTTTCGTCCTGCTGCACGATAGTGCACGTCCACATGTTGCGGGTCCGACACGTGATTTACCGAGAACATTTGGATGGGAAATTTACGATCATCCACCATATAATTTGGACTTAGCTCCTTCTGATTACCATTTGTTTGGGTAATTGAAAGAATGTAAGCAATTCGCGGATGATATGAACTAAAAAATGCTATTAATCAGTAGTTACATGGACTGGCGGCCGAAGAATAAGACGAGGCTAAATTGAAGCCGGTTTACCGCTACGATGAAAGTCTTAATTCATATGGCGATTATTTAGAGAAGTAATATAAGACATGTAGTTAAAGGGAAATAAACAATTTTATAAAGTTATCAGAATAAATATTTTTACAATGAAATATTTTACAATGTCTTTACTTTAAAAATAACCTCTCGTAATTTTTTTTGTTGTAGCCGAATGGCAAGTATAATAAAATAGTAATACATAAACGTCAAATTAAAAATATACAGTCATGATTTGGTCTTTGCGTTTCATTTAAAGATTTCAACACTGTTTAAAACGAAAATTATGAGAAAAATAGAGGCGTAGTTTATATCCAAATAAGTAAAAAATTAAATAATAATATTATTAACATTAAAATTATATTTAAATAATTATAAAATGTAAATATAATAAAAAAAGAATCATCCGGTGAGTTAAAGGATGAATTTTATGGATAATATATTATATCACGTAGCGAATAAAACTGTCAAATCTTGGATAAAGAAATGAAAGAAAGTAAAAAAAAAAGAATAGCAGTATAAACGAAATGAAAGCGGGTAATAGAAAAATGATAAAACTGTTACGTGACCAATATAAAAATGATAGAAGCAATAGATAACAGATTGGCATTAATGAAAGCATGTAATATAACTTTCTTTCAATAAGCTTATTAATATTTCAATTTTATGGATACTAATCGGAATCGGTACAAGCGTAACGTATTACATTTAGAATATATACGTATTTTATAGAAACTTAAGAATATATTATAATGTGACTTCATTTGAATTATGTATTACACGTTTATGTATGATGATTGTGTGCAGCTACAGAAATTCACCATGAAAATATGTATCACTGAAATTACATTGGAGAAAGTAAATTTTTGTGAAATTTTTACATATAATCTGCTAAAAATTTTAGAATCGTTTGACTTCGAACGATTCTAAAATTTTAAAACTCATAATTTAATAGCCTCTTTACATTTTAATATAAAAGAAAAATCTAAACTAGGTAAGTAAAAGTTCAATAAAGTAATTAGCGAAATATATGTAATACAAATAATGTTTAAATAAACAAATCGTATAAATTTAAAATATAAAAAGAAATAAAATAACAACAAATGAATAGCCAAAGGGTTTCAGAAAGATGAGTTGCTTTATAAACCACAAAGTAATAAAAAATTTAAAAAAACAAACTAACGTAGTATACTGATTAAAACTACCTAGTAAAGTTCAGCTTAAGCTCCAATGAATATCCTTAATTCTACATTGAACAGAACAATAATAGAAGACTAAGTGATAGATACAATGAAACCACATTTAGTACAAGAACAAAAACAGGTTCAACTTTTGCAAACCACATCATAAAAACATAAAAGAGATACAGAGAAATTAACCATCATGTACATTTAACGCCAAACATTATACTAATTATGACTTAAATATATATGAACAATATATTTAAAATATAAAACTTGATAAAAGCAACCCATTTAAACAGAAATAAATGTTAATAATAACATAAAGTACAAATAATTTAATTCTCAGAGAGAAATGTATTTTGTAGTTAGACAAGTTGTTATAACCTACAGTACTAAAGGGCATTTTTTTGTGTGTGTGTGTTCCACTTAGCTTGGCACCAGAATGTACCAATCACTGGCGGAAAATCCCGATTCGTTAGTACATGTAGAGACATGTACAAACTGGTACTGACTGGTGGTCAGGTATATACTTGTTAAATAATAAATAAGACCGGCCAAGTATGGTCAATGTCCCATGTGATTTTGATTGAAAATAAGTCGATTAACGAAGTGGGTTCCGGTTTTTATTATTTTTTTTTTTTTATAAAGGGATCCATTTTAATACCAGATATATTTTTTTATCCTATTACGAATTCTACAGGATGAATTCAGTACGATAAAAGAAACACTATTAAGAATATTAAAAAAATAATAAATTGTGATACATATTGTTTACCACATCTCTTTTGTTGATATCTAATATATAAATGGTTTGCAAGAAATATTAGCTCGACTTAAATATGTTTAGGCATAGAATTTTAAAGATAAAAAGATAGAAGTAAAGATAAAAATTTTTATACGGATTTGAATACTAGATTGTGGATACCGGTGATCTTTAGCGGTTGGGTTTCAATTAATCACACTTGTCAGGAGTGGTCGACCTGAGATTATACAAGACTACACTTCATTCTGAATCATACACATTATCCTCTGAAGTAATACCTTACGGTAGTTCCGGAGGCTAAACAGATAAAGAGAGGCATAGAGTTATATGTAAAAAATAATGTCTTATATTTGAAATATAAAAGAAACTTGAACCAAACATGATCGAACTAAAAATTAAGCTTTACAGATTTTATTTTGATTTCATTTTTTGCATAGATTTGAAGATAGAATTATCATTGAACATAGAGTTTCACGTAAAGTCACATAAAGTCATACTTGTACCTAAATCATTTTTTTTTCGTAAAAAATAAAAGAAAAAGAAGAATGATCACTATATCATAAAAAAATAGTTGAATTCTTTGAAATACATTTTAAGGACCCCCCCCCCCCCATATAGGTATACAATCTTATTCGGAAAAAAGTTTCTATTTATTGCAAGGGTGGTTTTTTCTTTTATAATCTTAACTATTCGGTTATCCGGATACTGTTATTCTGAAATTCAGTACGAGAGGGTATGATCTTTTAAAATATTTAAACGCTTTATTTTTTATCTTTTAAGTACATAACTAATGTTCACACAAAAAATATGTACGCTGAATTATTCGGTTATCCGTTATTTTTTCTGAAATTTACTTATATCTCCGGAAAGGTACGACTAATTTATAAAATTTAAAATTTAAACAGCGTATTTGATAGCATTACAAGGGCTAACGTTAAAATTATGAAATAGAAATAGGAAATCGAAATAAGTAATTAAAGTAGCAGAAAAAAAAATAGTAAAAATGTTTAGTTTCAGTAATTTTTCGTAACGCAGTTCATGTGAAGCACGTAAAAATGAATCGTGTCTTAAAAACATTTCAAGACTATAAAAAACAACGCACATTTGGGGCTGTACCTCATGGATGGAAAACAGTTACAATTATTTTATAAAATTTTAGTGAATTTTATAACTTAAGTTAAAGTTATGTATTTTTACATGATTAAGATAAATAAATCAGTTTTCAAAAACTTAATCAATTTTTACGCCTCAAAAAGTAAAGCGAAGCAATGCCTGGCTGTGAAGCCGGGCTGAGCACTACTTAGAATATTAAAAATATTTCAAAAATGAAAACTCTCTTAATGAAAATAATTACCGAAAAAAATTAGTAAACGTTTTCTTATTTCCCGATTATTAACGTAATGTATGTAAGCATCATAATGGATTTAGCGTTAAAGTCAAGTGAAGGAAGAATATTAAAAAAAAATACTATAATTTGGGTACTGTGGTGACAGAAAACTAGAAGAGCACACTGGAAGTAAAAGGAAGAAAAACTAAATAAATTGTGAGACTGTAAAACAATAGCAGTAGTAAAATTATTCGTAAAACTTTTTAATGATTCTAGACCTAATTCTTATTAAGGTTTAAGTAATAAAATTAATTTTAAATAAAACCTATTTATCATTATTAATTAGTTTTTATAACGTATTAATTTAGAACGCTTAGTTTTAAAATTAATAAAAACTCATATTAAATTCAATTATACAGATTAACGTAGAAAAAAAACATTATTACAAAAACACGTATTTAAAACAATAATTTCCTAAAAATAAAAATTATGTGAACATACCTTTTTTGTATTTATTGCGGGGTTTACCTTAATATGTAAATAAATATGATCCTTGCTGGCAAGAAAAAAATAAAACTTCGTCAAATAAAGATTGAATCTAATTATTACGGGCTGTTAACAAATATAATATTTGTTTCATAAATCACAGAAACTCGTCACAAAACAATATATAACAAAAAGAGATCTAGTAACACACATTTAAACAGAAGGAAAGTACTAAAGATAAACAACACAACCTGTACCCTAATTTACAACACGTTCTATTTCGTACACTATGATATATAATACAAAACAAGAATGACGGTAGGCAATGCTGCCACTACTCTATCAGTGAAATAACAATGTTCCTCCCACTCCATGTCCTATCTGCAGTAAATGCAGATAGGCATCTGCATGTAAAGAACGGGTAGACCCTTCCTTACATTCAACAAGGCATCTACGAGTTATGCTCCCACTAATTAATTTTTGTAGTACGTTCACTGCGTTATTTTGATTGAATTAAATTTTTTCCATTACAATAAATGCTACATAATTAAATATTTTTCTCACTACAAAACTACTTACAAAATACAGTATTATTACTAACTAAAAAATCTATGTTTTTTGTTACGCATTCGTAAAAGAGATTTTAAACAAATTAATTTAGTTAGATATCTAATATAATTTTTACTTAAAAATTTTCTTTTATCAATACATGCGAAAATTAATTTCTAATGATTTAATTAATATTTTTATTTGTAGCTTTAATATAAGTTAAATATAAATTAATAAACTACTACTTTGAATTAATCTGAGAAAGTTGCTTTTATTGGGTTTTATTTTTTCATTTTTATTATGTTCTAATTTTCACTGTCCCTTTCTTGATCCCAAAAGAAAAACGATAAAACAATTTGTCTGATTCCGCAGACTGTTTATACATCTACCTAGTTTCAGATGAGAACAATATAAAATACACATATTTAAATATTAAAATAAAATTTTCCGATCTCCGTGGTGGAGTGGTAGCGTTTCGGCTTTTCATCCGGATATTCCGAGTTCGAATTACAGTCAAGCATGGCATTTTTCATTTTCATATTCTCACGTACAAGGTTTTTTGTAAGCTTCTGTACTGAATAATTAATTGATCACTCAAAAAATATAAGTATTTATTCAATATTTAGCAAATAAATTACATTTGAAAATTAAATAGAAGTGAAAAGACAAATTATAAATTGTTTTTAATCAATAAACCTTCTGCTACCTCTAAAATTAAATATTAAAATTAGATTAATTTTTTATTGATATTCAATTAACAACAACAAAAAAATTCTTTAATTTTTCCGTACGTAGTAAGACAAAATTAAAACTTTCTTGCATGAAAAATTTTTTAATTATGAAAATTTATAAAAACATTCTATTTTTTTCTGTAAATTTGAGCACAAATATTTGCAAGGTACATAAAAACGAGTTCAATTCAAATATTTCCGATAAGTCATATTAGGGAGGTCCCGGGTTCGAATCCTGGTCAGCATGGCATTTTTCACACACGCTACAATTCATTCATCTCATCCTCTGAAGATATACCTTAACGGTATAAAAAAAAAGTCACATTAAATACATAATTATGGGCGTAGAAAATAAATATTTTGTTACTTCATTAAAAAAAAAAAAAGTCATAATGCATTTTTAAATTATTCATCTTTCCATATTAGATGTTTTGTCTTTATTATGTATTAAATACATAAGTGAGGAAAAATTTATATACAAATGTTCATTTAGTTTGAGTCCATTGTTTTTTTTTTTTTTTATTAAAAATAATTTGTATATTATTTTTTTGTCTAAATGAGACAACCATAAAAAAATAAATAGTTTTATAAAATTATTTTGAACATGTAGGTTGAACATTATATTTGAATTGATAATTTATAAAAGTATGAAGTAAAATTTATATTAGAGATTAATATAATATTCTTTAGTACCCCTGTAGAGTATAACGCATTAATACACTGCATTCATTTGAGAAGAGTTTACCGTGAATCTAAAAACAAAATACTTCTTCCGACAATGAGCTTATATATTCTACAGAACTTGGCAAGAACTTACAATTATTTCCTTTTTTTTAATAATCATTTTCTGCATGAATAATGATTATAAAACACTAATTTTATCATATGATTTAGAATAACAATAAAAGATGATTTAAATTAACTTTTATTGCTTTAGTTTTTTAAGGCTATAATTTTTATTACGCTATTCAACAGAATATCATAGGATATTCAACACAGAGAGAGCTGTATTTACATTTCAATCTTTTACAGCACAGCTATTAGTAATGACCTTCATTCCCAACGGGCAAACTATATAAAATGAGGTTATGTAACCAATGTTTATAACCATTTCTGCTATTTATTATTCATTTACTAACCATAAAATCTTAATTTTTTTATTATCACAGCTACATTTATTTTAAACCATAAAGGTTATTAATTAAATTGTAGCGGTTTATCTAAAAAATCATTATAATTAAATTAAATATGCAATAATGTAAATAAATTAGAATGATTGTAATTTTTACGAGAAAAAAATTCTTGGTTTTGAAAAATTATACAGTAAAAGAACAATTGATTTTTTAAATATTTTTTATATATATATTTTTTTATTATATTAAAAGGGTCCTATTTGTACATTAAACGTTGAAGTATTGTTTAACATTTAATAAAAGAACACGCTTTTCTGTTTTAACTGTTTTTCGGTAGTGCAATTTTATAACCCAATAACATCGTTATGGTATGATAAAACAAATTAAATTAATATTTAATTATATTTAGCTACAGTTTTATCTATTAACTAAGAAACTGTCAAACTGTTTTCTGTGGTAATATGGCAACTGTACTTTTAAAAATTTGTTTTTTTTATATATTACACGCGCGCGCGCGCGCGCGCACACATATATAGGTAGGTATATACATATATATCATTGTAATATATATATATTGTATGTATATATATATATATTGTATGTATATATATATATATATATATATATATATATTTGTCTACGGTAGGTCATTCGGGGTCAATACTTGGTCAACACTGCGTGGGTCCAGAGAACTTCGCCACCTGGACCCCCATGGTGTTCGTTACTCTTATGGTTGTGAGAATAAAACTGAGAAATAATAATTGAAGTAAATATGAAAAAAAATTACAAAAGAAAAAATAGTAACCATGATAACTCAGGTACATACACTTAAAATCCATAACTTATTTCTGTTGCCATGGGACAGAAATATAATAATAAATTAAAAGGATTAATTTTTTTTCTTTGATGAACGTCTTTCATTCACAAATTCACCGCAAGGGAGCTAGACTCCTCGAGAGGGGGAAGGTTTTAGGGCTTAAAATCTTCCCTAGGATAACAAAAATGTATTCTGCAAATTTTAAAGCAATCGGTCGGTTAGTTCTCGCGTGGTGCTATAATAAACATACAAACTTCCGGCTTTTTAAATAAGATTTGTTCTGTATTATACAGAGTGTATCACGAAAGTTTTACGGGACTTTCAACTACTATAACCTATTCTATTCATACAAATACTGGAAAAGTTCATATAAATATATATCCTAAAGTGCTTTGTTTAGGAGTTACGGCTAGTGAAATATTTCGTTGAGATTTCAGCTATTCTGGTCCTCCTGAAATTTTTAGGAAGTTAATTAAGGAACAAAATTAATGATTTCTTATGGTTTCTGACTTCAAAAATCGAATAAGATCAGAAGTAGTTTTTCAGAAATCTGGAGTGATAACACCTGTTTTTTTTTTTTATGTTTGACGTAAGTAACTTTGTTACATGAGTAAGAAACACGTAAACCTTGTTAAACAAAACATGTAGAAAATTTAATTGTGAACAAAATGGTTTAAAATATTAAGAAATTATGTTTATTTTACGTTTAATAATTGTATTTCAAACTTATACCAACAATCTTAAATTATCTATGCTCATTAATAAACAAGAAATTAAATATTTTCTTCTCTTACAGACTAATTATATTCACAGAATTATTCTGATTTAATTCAGGAGTTGGTGCATCAGGATCAAGATTAGCGCACTATAATTACTTCATAAATATTAGCCCGTCATAAAAACAAGCCACCTAGTTTTGTAATAATAATCTCAAGATACTTGGCATTTCATGTGTCCTTTAACTTTTTTCTTTTGATCTTAGTATCAAACCATCATTACCGCCTTTTTCATAACAGCACTATTGAAAATCATAAAATGGTTTATTACTCATATCGATGTATTTTTTTATTTTTTTACAATTGTACACAATTATGTATAAGAATCAGAAAGTGCGTCAAAAATATTCACTGTTCATTTCAGTTAAATCATCTAACGATACCACTTGGATCAACTCAAAATTCATGTAAATGAATTGAACTGAATGACAGTTGTGATACATAAAAAGAGGACACCGGAAGATGCTTACATACAAAGAAAAATCTTAACGTTATGATGTGAAATATAATTTTATAATGTTATAGACCTGGAGGGAGATATTTTTAATTGAGTGAATTATTTTCATGAAAATCTTAAAAATTTTATTAATTTTAATTACTCTTCAGTTTTCATATATATATATATATAAAACATAATTAAATAACTTATTTCAGTTAGAAAAACAAAATTAAATCCGAATAAAAATTATTAATAACCTAACGAAATAAAAGTATGATTTACTAATAAATAAATTCAGATAGATTTTTCAGTATGATATTGACCTTTGGCTTTATACAAACGTAATCGCATGTTTTGAACAACACTTCAAACTCATTAAATTTATAAATAGCTGTTATACGTACGCAGCAGTTGAAGGCATTAAAATGAGAGGGTGTCAGAATGACCAGGCTGGACACAGTACATAAATAAAATTTTACGAGCCATGGTAAAATAATCTGAAAAGCCTATTAATCATTTTCACACATAGTATAGTAATATATCATTTAAATATCCCAAAGTTACAGAATAACAGTGTTTTATTGTTAATTTTTTATAGCACTAATAAATTTCTATAATTTTTTCCATTAATTTTTGAGTTACTGATATTACTTTTATTCTCTAAAATTTAAATAATTCATGAATATCAATTTTCAGTTCCTAAAATTAAAAGAAGTAGATTAATTGCGAAAAAGTTCGTTTTTCAAATTTCAACGGTAATATCTATTTTGATCATCCCTGAATCCATTTTGATTAGTTTCGCGTGACGTCTGTACGGATGTATCTCGCATAACTCAAAGAAAGATTAGCCATAAAATATTGAAATTTTGGATTTAGAACTGTTATCAACAAAAGCTAAAGGGAACCCCCACCGAAAACCGGATTGCAAGGACCCGTCATAGACAATGTCTCTGAGGCACCGATCTCTGAGGCACCCCTCTTGTGACCCTTCTTCAAATTCCCCCTTTGCACCATTGCCAACCAATGATCTATCAGAGAGGTAATCATGGACCACTCCTCTCAGGATCGGGCTGATTCCTCTTCTCCTGAACTCCTCATACTTCGCCAATTCAAAGTGCAATGCATTCTTAACGTTGACAAACAACACCACCGGAATCATGGCGAATAGTGCACGCCGCCTTGTCGACCATGCCCATAATCTTTCATAAAGCATCCTCCGTAGAAAGACCAGCTCTAAACCCGAATTGATTAGAATTGAGTCTACCTCCTTCTTATACTTCACGTACAGGCCAAGATACTCTATATGTAGTAGTCTACATGCCAAGATCATCTCAAAATTCTTTGATATAATTTTTATCAGTCGTCCTGTACGCCGACGGGTCCTCCTTCGGCTTACATTTCTTCTTTAACAAATCCATCCTCCCGACCTTTCACTCCCTAGAAATGACTCCCTGTAAAAGGATAGTGTTAAATGCCTGTAAGACTACCATAGGTACCACGTAACACACTATCTTAATAATCTCCTACGGTACCCTACTTGGACCCGGACATTTCCCGGTTGCCTCAATTTTGCCGGTTGCCGGTCAATCTTCCTGGTTGCCTCAATTAATTCCCTTTCTGAAAAACGAGGAATATCTACCAAAGTAATATCCTCATCATCTTTAGGCATGCTCACTCGAAACAGAGTAAACATCACACACCTCAAATGCTCGGGTCCCAACACTGGTAGTCTCCGCCCTAGACGCTTTGTCACAATTTTACAGGCTTCAGCCAATTCATTATACAATTCTTGCCATCTCCTACATTTGGAGCTCTAGATCATTTACTTCATGTACTTCTTAACTCCCACATATTCCGCGTACATCACCGCCCTCTTAGCGGGATCTCCGCACCTTTTAAAAGCCCTCCTAGCTTTCCAGCAATTCTTCCTGCAAAGTGCTATGTCGTTGGTACACCAGTAAACTGGGGATTTCCAATGACTTTCCCCTCCACCTACTCCTGTACGATTCCTTTACAATATCGGATAATATTTCCGGAGTTACATAGTTACATACTCCACCTCAGCAAAGCGCCTCGTGATCATCCGATGAAAATTGTCCAATGACTGCCTCAGTCATCACCAGCCTCAATATACCTTACGTTATTAAAGAACTGGATGATCGTATCTCACTTACAAATGAAATAAGTTTAAATGAAGTACAGTAATAAATGTGCAAGTGTAATTTAATAGGTTACAAGGAAGTCATGTGATGCCCATATCAGATATTTTTTTAATAATTATTACCGAACAATATCTTCGGTTCAAAAGAAAAACTTGGTAAAGCAAAACAAATAGCTGCTCATGAATAGCAGCTCATAAAATTTGGAAATATAAGAATACTAAAATAAAGGAACGAACAACAGTTTATAGCGACGAGTTCAAAAAGATTAATTACAAAACGTTAAGTCTTGTAATTAAGATCGATTTTGATAAATCAGTTTGCTAAATTTGCGTTAATATTTTGGAAAACTGATTACATGCAATTTCTTAAAATAACGATTGAAAAAAATTGATTTCAAATCAATTATTTGTTTGCAAATCAATTATCAATTAATTAAAATAATTTAGGGGAAAAATCCATGAGAGAGAGAGAGAGGTGGGAGAGAGAGAGAGAGAGAGAGAGAGAGAGAGAGAATGAATCTAATTAAAATTGTTTTCATTTATTTTTCCGTAATTTTTTAATTTAAACGGTATAGGCTAGTGCAGTTTGTACGGTGAAACGGAGGGTAGGGAGGCACAAAAAAAATAACAAAAAAACATGATACCCCTACGCATGCAGGTAAATAATTTTCGGTATTAATTTAATTTGAGAGATTATCTAAAATTATTTAATATTAAGATATATTGAAAATTTTGTTTCATTTAATGATTTCGTATCTAATCTAAATCTGTCAAATTGTGATATGTTTGCTTTTAATAAACTACAAAATTCTTAAGTTTTCTCCGGACTTTATTCATATTACGTCTATATTATATTAATTAATAATTATGAAAATTAATATATTATATTATAATATAATATATTATAATAAGTAGAATAAGTATATTCTATAAGTAGAATATAGTATATTCTATACTATATTCTACTATATATATTATAATATTATATTATATTCATATTATGACTATATTAAGAATCAAATTTTTTGCAGTTTTTGTTTAAAATCTGTGTTTCTTATCCATTTTAAAAAGGTTTTTTTCTATTGAAGCCACACCGGGCCACTTACTCAATCAATTTCCAGATTTTTTTTTCCGAAGGCCGTACCGTCTTAACCTTCCAGTTCTGTCGAAATTTTGAGACAGTGTTGTCAGATACAAAAATCTTTGCCAGTACAAAAATCAGACGCTCTGATCATTGTTTCCGCATTTCGCCTATAACCTCAACTATTTGTTCTTGGGTTTTTCTTTAAAGAATCCGTGTGATTTGGAAGTGTTGTTTATATTCGTCTTGTCGAAAGCGTCCTAAGTCAAATTTCTTCGAAATCCTTCTTAATTTCTCTGACATATTTTCCATTATTTTTCTTTTTCAAAATCCTGAGAACGAATTTGTTGCAGAATTCGGCCTTCAAAAATTTCTTAACATGTGGAAAAAATGAAAAATCCTTCTCTTCTTCTCCGGATCAATTTCTTTCTATACGGTTTCATTAGTGGGAATTCGCTAGTCTCCATTCTTCAGGTAATTTTTGTTTAAACAGGTTCCAATGATCCTGCGTTTTGTTTTAATTTGTTTGTCGGTGTTAGCTACAATTTTAATTTGAAAAAGAGTTCCACAGGCGTACAGTGTCTCTGGGAGAATGATGTTTTGTTGCAGTGATTTTTAGAGTGTACTGGATGGCATTTTTATTGTAGATCTGCCAGGTTAAACCTTGTGCTTTACTGATTTTTGAGATTCAGTTTTGCCAAATAGACTTTTCTTCTAATTTGCAGTTGATGATTTATTCTAACATTTAAACCGCTTACCTAGTTTAAATTCATTTCCGTTAATTTTGTCTTTATTTGTGTACAGAGGGTCAGTGGCTATAATTACTTCTTTTTGTAAGAGATTCTTAATCCAATCTTTTGGTTACACTTTCGAGAGTTGAAATTTGTAAGCGAACTTCATTCATGTTCAAAGTAATCAATAAATCCTAATCAGTTTCTTTGAATAACTTTTCTTCCTTTTCCAATTCTGGTTTACGAAAGATTTCTATCCTGCCAAATATTCATTATACAGTGGTGAGCAATGTTATAAAGTAGAGGGGAGAGTACATCTTCCTGTCTCAGTCCGGTTTCAGTGATGATGGGATCTGCCATGTCTCTTCCGAATTTCATCTTGTAATGAGTGTTTGTTAACATCAATAATTTTGACGTTATAATTTTATTGAACGTTAACGTTCAATAATTTTTTTACTAGTTTCGGGTGTATCTCGTAGTACCTGAGGATCTTAAGTAGTGTTCACCTGTCAATGCAATCACAGGCTTTTATAAAAACGATGAAGATAATAAAAAGTTGCTTGTGAACAACTATGCAAGTTTCAATTATTAATTTCACTTAGAATTTGGCCGGCGCAGCATCTCTATGGTCGAAACCCTAGTTGGTATTTTCCCAGCTGATGTTCCAATGTATTTTTAATTTTATTTAGAATTATGTGAGAAAGAGTTTTGTAGGTTCAATCCAACAGGGTAATCCCTCTGTAGTTATCCGAGTTTGTTTTGCTTCCTTTCTTAAAAATACGTTAAATTTTTTCCATGGTCCAGTGTTCTATTAATTTTTCACTAATCAACATCTTTACAAAGGTTATTTTATACTAAAAATAAAATAGTGAGTTTTTCGACCCCCAAACTTCTATCTTTTACCCCCAGATTTCTCGTAAATTATTATACATACAGTTGTGAGACTTTTCTTTCCAATTTTTCCAATCAGGTTTCATACAAAATCACTAAATGGTACCCCCTTATTTGAGTTCCAACAATTACAATTGGGACTAATTTTACAGAAAATAAAATTATATTCGGCAGCCGATATTCGCTTTCAAAGCGTTTCCGAATTTATGCTTATATGAACTTCTTTCTAATTTTCACAGTGAATATATCATAAAACATTTTTACGATCCTCTTGAATCAATATGTAAGGGTATACACAGTCTTTGTAAAGGACATTTATTTTTTAATTTAATTAATTTTTTGGGAGGGTTCTTCTTGTTTCTTTGAGTGAATAGAAGAGTGTTCATTTCATCATCAACGTCACTGTCTGACAACTGAGATTTATTGCTGCTGTCTGACAAATTTATGACGGCAAATCTGTCATAAAAATTCTATTTTTTTTAGATCTGTTCCAACTCTACTTCTAATATTCACCTGGAAGTTTAGAAAAAACCTCTTCAGTAAGTTTTTATATTATATTTGGCAAAAGTGACACATTTTTTTCCGCAAACTGATTTTTAATTTCGTTCAAATAAGTCTGATCGAAGATAATCATAGAGAAATTGTTTCTGTGATCCAATAATATTTTGTCAAAGCTCTTTCTAGCAGGACTTAATTATTTGTATAATTTACACTATTCAGTTTTTAATATGTCTGCTAAGCACAGAATAGTTTTAGTTATAAGACACCTAATAAGGTTTTTTCTTACAATTTGAATTCAGGCTCTTGTATAATTTTACATTATAATATCGAGCTTTATCAAAAATAAATAAAGTTTGATATTAATTTTGTATCCAGCTATTTTTCATAGTTCCTTGCATTCTAATTACTTCTGATCCAATTTAAAAATTGAAAATACATTAAAAAATTTTTCCTGCAGCTGTATCCGTGCATATATAACATAAAATTTGACCTTACGATAAGTATTATCATTAACAGAGCTATCAATTTAGGTATGTATTTTACGTATATTGAGTGAATGTAAAGTTCGTTTGGAAAAGTATCTGGAAATTCATCCTTTCCTTTGAAAGTTTCTGTAAATTTTAATTTATTTTAAATTATTTATGCGTTTGAAACATATATATCATTTTTCTAACAAAAGTTTTGCTGTTATTATCAACTATCTCCGTCTAAAAGAGATGGTCCTCAAAATTCTTCTTAAATTTTCTATTAATCATTTACAATTTATGTACAGCATTAGATATCCTAATTTTAAAACCCCAAGTAACTACTTAATGCCATATATAAAAATTATATTCATTATTTATTAAACAACATCTTTGAAAATGATTAATCTTAATTTTTCCTTTTCATTTTTTACGTGATTTTTTTGAGAATTAAAATTTTTATTTCCTTCCATATTGTGTAACTTTTTTTATATAACTTTACGCATTACAGGAGAAGTCATGCAACAAAGATCAGTGCCAGAATGAATTTCTGAAAGTAACATTTCTTGATTTTCTTTGACTGATCTGCTAGTGTGACACGGTCCCTCTCCCATCGCGGGGAGTGGAATACCTCCTGTTCCCGGGTATTGGGGTCATCACAATAGGAACATTTGAAGTCCTCAGCCCTTCTCCTGCCACACAGATAGGCTCGGAAGACCTGTGGCCGGTCAAGAATTGCGTGAATCAAAATTTCAGCTCATCAAACCCCAGACCGGCCCACGGTTCACGTAATGTAAAATGAGCGAAACAAAACTACTTGTATAAAAAAAAATTAAGCAATTACATTGAAAGAGGAAATAATAATTTTTTTTTTTTGTAGAACTATATAATACTTTTATTAGCATTGTAAAATCTCTTAAAACTTCGTTTCCAATCTTAAGAGTAACGAACACTGCGGTAATCCAGAGGACGGAGCCTCTGGCTAGACGGAATTGGCGAGCAAAACGAGTTCTGCGGTCCTGGGTTCTGACTCCTGGATGGTTCGGAGAATCCAATAGTCGGCCTGGGTCCCCGGAGTCTATTGCACACACACACACACACACACACACGCGCGCGCGCGCGCGCGCGCACACACACGACATACGCATGCACGCACAATTATTAAAAATATACATTCTTCAAAATATCAAAAAAATAATTAAAATAAATCTTCAGTTGATATGAAAATTAATTTACCTGTCTATAAAAATAAATTTATATTAAATGTATAGAAATTTATAAAGAAATAGCTCTCGTAATAGAAACCATAAAAAAAATTCATATACTACAAACTAAATAAGATGTATAGCTTTTCAATAACAAATTCTTCTTTTGTGACCTTTCGGTGACAATAGATAATGTCAACCTGAAAAATATTTAGTCGATTTTTTTATTAGAGATATATACACACATATATATATATTTATACATAATATAAATACAATTGTGTATTCTAAACACATTTGTACGTCTTATTTTTATTTTAGCTAATAAAAATATTTACATAGAAGTCTTGAATTGAAATAAGAGTAATTTTATATATGCAGTGAATTTAAAAAAAATATCTATCATAGAAAATATAATTTTGTTTTCAATTTTTCAATCATATTTTATAAAAAATAAAAAAAATATTGCATTATATGTTAGTATATAAATAAAAAAGCTTCATCATTCATTATACATATAAATATATATATTTATATATACATATGTATCTCAAATATTATTATTTCCAAAATTTTATCTTTTGAATACACATTTTAAATTTATTAACCATTGATGTTTTACCGACATGTTACAAGTCTAAACCAAAGTTCCTTCATAATATATTAAAATTTATTATTTACTATTATTACTGTTTATTTATTTAATTAAAACGTAATTAAATTTTTTCATGGGAAATGGTTAGCAACTCATAAAAAAGAATAGACTATAAATAATTTATTTCAGAAAATAAATAATTGATGTTATCTTTCTAACTAGAATGGATACATTTCATGTATATTACTTACAGTTAAATTTCATGTTTATTTTAATGGAAGTTAAAAACTTTTTCATCTCAAATAGCACCAATGTAAAAAATTTGACAAATATTGTCTTAATGGATAACAAACAGTGGTGTTTAATTCAGTAATTCATCGCTGATATAAACAGTAAGGTTGAAAATATATAAAAGCATGTGTGTGTCTGTCTGCCCCTCCCCCCACACCACCTTCACTCATTCTCTCTCTCTCTCTCTCTCTCTCTCTCTCTCTCTCTCTCTCTCTCTCCCTCTCTCTCTCTGTCCCTCTGC
>JAAAKQ030499592.1:24809-39676 GCA_010016005.3 Zanna intricata | reverse complement strand
CTCAAAATAGTTGTATAGCCAATTTCAATTCAGTAGATAGAATTATCCAATTTCAGGCAATGGTATATCAAGGTAATGTTGTTAATTGAATCTCAATGGAATTACAGAATTAGAAAATTAAAAAAAAAAACAGGAAGTCAAATCCAGATAAAATAAATTTTCTTCAACTGGATTCAACATCACAATACAATGATAGCAACTGCTCGCTCAACTGCCAGTTGCATGATTTATATTACATAAATCTTACAAACTACTTTTATTAAGAAATTTACCTGATTGCATGCATTACAATGATAATGTTCCTTCCTTTTTAGCTTACAAAAAGGTCTACTGCAAGAAGTGTCAGGACCATAACGTTCATGGCGCTCTACACTCATCCATTCTGGAAGGACTGCTTCATTTGTTGGCTCAGATTTTACTATTACATCTGTATGAAAAATAACACATAGAAGTATAGACTCAACACACACAAAATAGCACAGAATATGCAAGTAAAAATTAAAATTGTCATTATATTTATATACATCACTTACAGTAAACATTTAAGTGTTACTTAATTTAAACAAATAAAACATATTTATGCAAATAAATATGTAAGACACTCATAATTGCAGTAAATATATTGAATAAAATATCACTTAAATATGGTTCCTCAAATAGTCATTTTAATTTTTAGATTTTATTCCCTCATGTGTTTATAATTGTTACATAACAATAAAATGAGTTTATTTGAACCACTCAGCTACATAAACCACTCAATGATTTAAATAATTAGTTAAAGTCTAACATTTGTTTTTAAATTATTATATTAACATTTCTTAAAATTAATAGAAAGCTTAAATATAAAAACAAAATACAATTATCAGATTATTGTGATTAGCTAATAAAAAAATTACACTTAGAATGTTACCCATATTTAATGCAATAAAACTTGAGTTTTGATGCAGTTTGGTAAAATAGGCAAAACTACAAAATAAATAAGATACCATTAAAATAAATTTCTCATTTTCTCAATAACACCAGAAATACACAGTTTAGCACAAAGCTAATTTTAATAACAAAAAGAAAGCTAAATCATAGCCACACATTTTCTTCCTTTTTTTTAAAAAAGTTTGACAAATTTCAATTGACCATCAATTGCAAGAAACATTATCAGTCATGCATTTGCTTGTTGTAACCATTGAATAAATAAACTTTTAACAAACTAAAATCAAAGATCATTTAGTATAAAAAAAAAAATTGTAACAAGAAAACAAAATGATTGTTATTCAATCAATTTCTTTAAGTAACAAAAGCACAGTGACCATACAAAATTATTAAATGTAATTAAATAAAAATTTTAATTTAATCCGTTACCTTTAATAAAATAGTAATAATTTTATATTTATTATTTTTTTTTTTTACTAAATCATAAATAAACCAATTTAATTATAAATTTCAGTTTTTTTAAATTAATGTTTAAGTACACAATAAACTATATCACTAATCATACTTTAAAATACTCTTTTATAGTTGAAAATTAAAAAAATTTATCTCATGTAGCCCAAACTCCATTAAAGAATCACTATGCATACAAGATAAAAAGTAAACTAGAAAAATATTGAATTTAAATGATAGAAAAGAAGGTGCAAGAAAAGAGGGGTATGTGCAAGACCCACCTGAGCCAGGGGACGAAGGGGAAGAACTCCTAATATTTGACAAGCCACAGAGAGGGTAGAAAGTGCCTGAAGCCTTCACCACTTAAAAACAAAAAAGAAATAATACTTTACTTCATTATCATATGAGCAGTTGCAATAATTATAAAAGAATTAATTATTTATTTATTTATTTTTTTTTTTTTTATAAACAGACAGACAAATTTAAAAATGCAATATTTTTTAATTTTACATTTCAATACTACTTAAAACTTATGCAAATAATATAATATATATAAATATATCTGCAAGCATACACACACGCACGCACGCGCATACACACACACACACACTTTCTCTCTCTCTTTCTATTGCTGTACACAACATTTTAATATTAATGATTCCTATTTCTAAATGGAAAAAAAATTAATTAAGGTTTTTCAGCTGACACTAGCCCCAACAGATATTTATACTTAATTCTTTTGAAACATAAATTATGTAATTAAAAATAACAAAACATATTTATGTAAAATAAGCATATTATTTTAACAAAAATATACCATTGTACTGTAGTATATTACAATTATTAAAATTAAATAATAAAATAACTAAACTTATCATCACAAAATCAGCTGATTTCCAAAGTCAAGAGCAATAAGGTTTGGGTACTTGTAAAAGCAGTTGCTTTTGTATGGATTTGAATGCTAGACTGTAGATACCGGTGTTCTTTGACGGCTGGATTTCAATTAACCACAAGTCTCACGGAGTGGTCAATCTGAGTCTATTCCAGACTACATATTTACCAGTACATTCACACTTACATTTCACTACATCTACAGCTACATCAGGCCTGACAAGCCAATAAGCATTTATTGCATTTATCTATAGACACAACCAGATCCGGCAGAAAATTGTTTGGAAAATATGATAATAATAGAAATTAACCATAACCAATAGTTTTTATTCAATTCTCTTCCAATGATGTGTGAGAGACTTCATGGTTATTTCATGAATACAATTATCGAGAGGTATATTTTCAAAAAAAGGTATTATATTTTTGCTCAAAAAATCAGTCTATAAGTAGTAATAAGATGCTATTAAGTTTCTAATAACCTTTTCTCTATTCTTCATTCTATTATAACTGACAATGAGTATTCTACATTTTTATTCTCCTAATATTATTTTTTTTTTTAATACAGAATTAATAAATGAGGCTGAAATTTAACTTACAAGAGATAAAAACTGAAGACAATGGCAAAGATAGATTGCAAATCTAGTTTTCTACAGATTGAGAGTTTTCACACAGCTAGTTTAATTTCTTGCAGTGTTAATATTAACAAATATTTAACTTAAAGACATATCAGGAAAAATCACACCAACTCTGTTATTAAATGCAATACTAAATACAAACGTTTTAAGAATAAAATGCAAGATAATATTTTTACTAATCACTCTCTACATTAAATCCAGAAATTAAGAACACAAATTATTTTAATGATAAAATCAATTCGAAGTTACACATAATAAAAATTGTTTTTTTTAACATGATTTGAAAAGTAAAATGTAATGGAGATGTGAAGAAGACAAATAGTACATGCAGTCATGCTTAACTTATATGCAACTCTGCTAAATCTAGACATTATAGCAAAAAACTATCATGCTTATTTTTAAAAATGTTTATGAGAAAACAGGATGAAAGAAGATAACTGAATATTGCCAATGAAAAGAATAAGTTAACATATTTACATACCTTAAATAGTGCATAGTAATTATTGCATTATATTCCAAGAAAATTAATAAGATAAAACATGCTGTTTAGCCATATATCAATAACAAATTATCATGAATTGTTTATTAACAAAATTAAAACTCAATATAAATTATCATTTTTAATAAAATGAAAAAAGTAATTAGTTATCCAATTTTCAACTGAGTTTATAGCATTTTTATAATTTGATTAAAATAATTAATAATTCCTATGAAAGATAATATAATTATTCAAGTCAATTGTCTGCATGCCATATGTAGCCCACTAGGAGTAACATATTTAATCATATTAAGTAATGTTTACATAACATAATTCTTATATTTAATAATTCAACCTAAATTTTCATTTTTCAACAACAGTCTACAATCAGGATAATTAATGAATGTATTCCAGCAAGTAGACAACCTTCTCCAGAATTGTTCATTTAAATATACCACCACCAGATTTAACAATACAGTATTTCATTTGTTTTGTTAATTAATAACCATAAGTTGCATAAACATGCAAATCTTCTTATTGTATTGCCTGATTATATTTCTCTTATTCTTCCATTATAGGTTTAATAAGTCTCCTGTACAATTATCTTTCTCTTTATCCGTTTAGCCTCCGGAACTCCTGTGAGGTATTAGTTCAGAGGATGAATGAGGATGATGTGTATTAATGTGAATGAAGTGTAGTCTTATACAATCTCAGGTCGACCACTCTGAGAAGTGTGGTTAATTGAAACCCAACCACCAAAGAACACCAGTATCCTGCATACTTATCTGCCTTTCTGCTTTTCCACTTAATCACCTGTCATCATCACTTACTCTCTCTTTTCCTACTGTCTGTTCAGTTTCTTTTTTATATTTTTCACAGAGAATCTAATGTTCTCTTTGCTATTACATTTTCTTCTATCCTTTTACATATCTTTACCCACTTTTTTTTCAGCTATTGTTCACCTTACTTTATTTTCACTGTTTGAACTTTGCTCTCAGATTTCTTTCTCAGTGTCTAGATTTCAACTAAAAAAATTTTCAGTTGCAGGTTATGTCACACTAAGTTTAACATAAATTATAACTACTAACCATTTTACAATTTGTAGTAAAATTTATTCCATATTAATATTTTTCCAATGTAAAATTGCACTTATTTTAGTTCCTCTGTTTATTTACTACCCAACTTTTTCAACTTTAGGCTGTGCAATTTAACTATACTTACATATAACAAACTGTTTTATTAGTTTTATCATTAACATTGCTATCCAGTTCCTTCTCTTTCTCTTTTGGGATTTATATTTCAACCATGTTTTTTAATTATCTTTAATCCACAACTAGTGCTTACAGCTTTTCTGCCTTTAGGTTTTGCTCCTGATTGCAGTATTAAGTATCATAGAAGTTATATGGTCTGTAAAAGAGCAAAGGTTTTTCTAACAAATATGAGGGCTTTGGCTTTTCTATCACTGTTCTGTTTCTTCCTTTTATTCTTTAAATCATTACAACATTAACTGTTTTGCCGCAACTGAATTGTAGTTGATGGATCTTATACACCAACAATGATCAATGAACTAGTGTTGAACTCGTCATCACAAATCAACTGATTTTGAAGTTGAGAGTTCTAAGGTTCAAATCCTAGAAAAGGCAGTTACTTCTATATGGATTTGAACACTAGATCATGGATACCAGAGTTCTTAATAGTGGGTTTCAATTAACTACACATCTCAATGTGTCACACATATCACATGTGAACTGTACAAGAATACACTTCAATTACATTCATACTTATCATCTTCATTCATCCTCTGAAGTAATTAGTTACTGTGGTTCC
This sequence comes from Zanna intricata, assembly GCA_010016005.3. Classification (NCBI taxonomy): domain Eukaryota; kingdom Metazoa; phylum Arthropoda; class Insecta; order Hemiptera; family Fulgoridae; genus Zanna; species Zanna intricata. The sequence continues at coordinate 34,468 of JAAAKQ030499592.1, read as the reverse complement.
AAAGACTAAACAGAAATAGAGGAATCTTATACAGTCCTATATGTCACAACTGAACCATATAATCAATAAATACTATAAGTGATTATATAATCCCCTTAATCAATTACCAATTGCATTATGTTTTTGTTGAAAGCAAAGAAGTAAGCCGTTTGACGTGCTCTTTTGTACATTCTACTAGGTTTTGTATTTTTTCTAGTATCTTCAGTTTTAGTCCTTTATTTTGTGAGACAAACATCACTTTTAAAATTTATTTCCCTTTGAAATATGGCTATTTTCATTTTTTAATTATTTTTTTGTCATTTTTATTCTCATTACAACCTTCAAACCTGATAAATACAGTCCATTTTTACAAAATTTATAGATGAAAATTTGCCTATTGTTTATCAGGATGGTAATTAATAGTTTATAAATATTGGATGTTTTGTTATATTATGGGAATACATATTTTTTTATAATTTAGATTCTCCTAACAGATTTTACTAGAATATGTTGCAGCCAGGAGACAGACTGAAATTTGGATTTTAATACCACTTAAATCATAAGCTTAATTGTTTCAATTATCGAAGAAGAAAACACACACATCTAGAAATGTCTAATTAGAATCCGAAAGTTTTATTCCCAGTATTTATTTTAAGATGGTGAATCACATTGCAAAGACTTATTTATTAGATAGATCCAAGTAATAGTGGTGTCAATACTTGAAATATGTAAAGATCTTCAACTCCTAAGCCATCATTAATCTACAATTAGACACAGTATTTTCTTTTTGTATTTTTCTAAATTTTTAGTAACATAATTATAAGTATAGTTATACAAACAGCATTTCATGTTAATTAACAAAATAACCTGACTGACACCAAAGTATTGATTTCCATCATATAGAGCCAGCAAAAAGTTAAAAGAGAGTTGAATGTATGAAGCTACAATACCTAATTTTTAAAACTAATATCTATTCTCAAATATTCTGTTTTAATATAGATTTCATATTAAACAAAAAAAATAACATTTATATTATCAAAAGTATTTCAGAATGGGTGCATATAAACTAAATGCAAACAGAGTGTAGTCTTTTTCAATAATAATTAACTTTAAACAAAATAACAGTTAACTATAATAAACTTAGTGTAGTGAAGTTAATCATAATAAATTTACTGTAGATTTATTTATTACAATAAACAAATTAAATTTTATTTTATTTACAATTGTGATAACCGCTTAAGAAATCATTCATCATCAGCTAAAACTCCTTAATAAAAAAATTAGTAAAAACTACTAACAGTAATGAACACATTACTCCATTAATTTATTATTAATTCATGTACAAACACTCTTGTGATAAATCTTCAATTTTAATTCATGAGGCATATTCTGTTAGAAACACCTACAAGACTGCTGGGAATGATACACAGTAGTTTACTGTATTGGTAACAACTTCTGTTCTGGAAGCAGTTAATGTTTCTTTTTATTAGCATTGACCACAACTTTTGGAGTAAGTCATGGATTTCACAGACAACCTCACTAGGATATTTTTCTCTAAATCCTTCACGATCTTAAAAAATTATATGAATTAGGGCTCTGCATAGGAGTTGCAGTAAATTAATTAGATATCTCACAAGCAATAAAAAACCCACAACCAGAAATTATATTTATATTCAGATATTTGGACATTTCTTTTATGTCATATGGTAAAAATTTAAAAACATTATTTAGGTAAAGAGTAAGGTTTTATCTGCACAATCCAAAATTTATTAATATTTGAATTACATAAAACTGTAATAAAATAAAAACTCTTCATCAGAAAATTATACAAACTACATTATAATATGTACATACACTCACAACAAATTCAGTCCAAACTCATAGTGTGGTTATACTAAAAATTACAGACCCCACTTTACAAACAACACATAAGTACAAAATATGCATAACTTATGAACGGAATCTGCTCAGCCAAAAGAAATGATTTTATAATAATTTTTTAACTCCTCATAAATATGAGAAAAAATTAGTTTTCTACATGAACAGTAATTTGTTACTTCTTACTTAATACATAACCCATAGACAAAAAAGAATAAAACAAATGAATAAAACAATGATGTTTACCATTGTTTTAAATACTAAATTGCTATCGTTAATCTGTTTGCCATTGCTTCAAATCTGTTATAAAAATACTCATTCTTATTTTTGTTGATTATTTATACAGTATGGTTATTTTCAATAGTAAGCTTCCTCAGTATACAACAATTTTAAACAATTAATTCTAATCGGTTAAATAATTAAAATTTTATTTACAAGATTTTATTCCAATAAACATCTCTTTTAATATATTAATTACATATTAATGCAATTTAGAACTTAGTATTTATCCTATGACCACAGAATAATTTTGAATTTAATACCTGTGTCTAAACCATTTATGCAAATGCATGCCTTGTGTACTAATATTCCAAATTTTTCTACTAATTTTTCCCACTTTTCCTCCAAAATTGAATTCAAATTAGACTAAGTCAACAATCAGAAAATTTCTTAATTTTTAAAATCAAATTAAAATAATCAGCAACAAACGATTTTTAAAGAATACTACTGTCCAGAACTGATACACCCTGTAAGTAAACTAAACAAGACTGCAATAAAGAGAAAGAAAAGCATGTAGACCTACAATCTTCCATTATAATTATCATAATTATTAAAAGAAAAAGAAAAACAGAGTTTGCATGACAAGTGGTGCTAAGATTTTGCTTTAAACTAATAAAAATATCAATTTGATAAGCAAACAGGTATAAATCTCAAAAACAGCTTATTCAATATTTTATTACTACAAAGTAAGACATTAGACAATCTATTTTCTACGAAATGGTGATAGGTCATCAAGACATATGTAAATAAACAGTAATGTTACAATTACTTGAAAATATGAAGAAATTGTTTTACAACACATAAAAAAAAAATTCCTTTAAGAAAGCAGTAAAAAGTAGATTAATGCATCAAAAGAAATTAAAATTAAATACTATAAGATTCAGAAAAAATCTTAATTAAATCATTTCTATATACCTGATCTTACTGCAGTTGTAGTTGTTGGTGTTGTAACAGAGCAAGTATTATTGACATTAACTTCTGGTGAATGAAGAGGAGAACTCCTGGCAGGAGATGGTTCCCTTTCTACCTTAATTTCAATTGGATTTGAATTTGTACCTGCAAAAGTTTTTCCAGTTCTTATCTAATCAATTTAAAACAACTTCTTTTTTTTACAGCTATAGGAAAACAGTGTAAAGTAGCTCTTCACATTTTTAAATTTTGAAAATGGTCTCAACACAAATACTCAACAATGTCGCCTTCATCAGGCTACAATGCATTAGTGCTAAATAGGGTAAGGAAATATATTAAAAAAAGTAAAATTTTCATAGGTAATCCAATTTTCAACTCTATAACAGTTATTTGGTATATTGTAAATGAATTATGGATGGCTTTACTATTGTAATTTATAATATGTTCTGGTCAGTAGTAACTTAAAGAAAACAGTATTTATATCAAACATAGTTTAAAACTTAGATTGTAAATAGTGAAATCAGATGAACCATTATTTTAAAATAGTTATAATATTAAGTGAAATTAAGTCAGTATTGATTAATTGTAACTAACTTTAGGTTCAGTTGTTACAATAAGACTTTCGCAAATTAGAAATTTAATAAAATTGTTTGTCCATGATCAACTGTAGTATAAAACTTTATTTTAAATTACCATTCATTTTTTTTTTTTTATTAATAAATTAAAATTAACTAAATGCAAAAGTTGATACTGAATTTTTACTTTATTTACTCACTGTATAAGATTTAGATCCATTGCAAGGAGTTCCTTACAACTAAGAAAAATTAAAAATACAGACAAATGTGTTTTAATTCATTATACAACATTCAGTATAGAATGAAGTACAAAGTAATATAAGGTATATATTGATTACAAAGCATTCCCTGCAGCAGATATTTATTCACATAACATAAACAGACAAAATAAATGCGCAGAATTCCTTACACAATATGCAATGAAAAAACTGAATACAAAATTATAAATAGCTACACAAAAGAGATACATATTACTATTACATAATAATGAAGGATTTTGATTTAATAGCCCCAAGAAAAAAATAACAAATACCATTTAGCTTACTTACCAAATCTATTAGTCTATTAAATACATATGTGACTAATATTCTCTAAGGTTCTGGTACATAGGGTATTCATTAAAAATATGATTCAAATTTTCTTGCACTAATGTATTACACAGTACAAAGTATAAAAAAACATATATGAGTAGCATCTATTCTATACACTTTTAAATACACAGGTGAGTAAAAAATTATCTACACTTTTGTCATAACACACTTCAAAGTTGTCATACTGCCTTCTGTGCAAAACTGCTTACAATTTGTACAACTGTGGTCATGAGTGCAAAATTTATCTCAATCTTGTCATTTGCCTTCCACCCCTATTACAGTGTAAACACATGCTACCACCATCACCACCGTGCTAGCAGTTTGCACAGTGATCTAATTTTACTGTTTAGAGGATGTGAAAGAAACTTAAACTCATCACAGACTTTTACTACAAAATAGGTACAGTGCTTTATCACATTAAAGTGTTTTTTTGTAGATGGAGAAGTTTAAAAGTGGCCCAACGAGTTTGACACATGAAGAGAGAGCAAAATGCCCATCCACCTCCCCTACATACGACAAGATTCAGCAAGCTCGAGGGATGGGTCTGGCAAATGGGTGAGTTATCATCAATTAAGTAGCGTCTTCTTTGAACATCAGTGATGGTTCCACCCATCAAACCATCCACAATGTGCTCAACTTCTATTAAGTCTGTTCACGATGGGTACTACACAGCTTATAACACAATCATTAGAGCTTAAAACACAAGCTCAAATGTGTTTAAACTATCAATAAGTTAAATTTTGAGATACTGGAACACCCTCCCTACAGCCAGATCTTGCTCCCTCCAACTTTTATCTGTTTGGGCCGCTCAAGGATGTTTTGCAACATCATAGATTTTCTACAGACAAGACTTGCAGGAAGCAGTGCAAAAGTGCCTTCACAACCAACCAAAAACCTTCTTCTTGGAAGAAATAAGCAAACTTGTTGACTTCTGGACTAAGTCCACTGACAATGGAGAAAAAATATGAGTTTGATGAACTGCTATCTTTATGTAAAGAAATTGTAGAATGAAAAGTGTAGATAATTTTTGACTCAGCCCTCATAACCTCAAATCATATTTTAAAAGACAATTTTACTTTGATCTCTGTTTATTTAATGAATATGGAAACTTTAAATACAATTCAGCATCATTTAGAAAGTTAACAAAGTTTAACATTTTACAGAATTAGCATTTAGAGAATTATAAAATTTTCTATCAATTAATACATTCTCAGTTTTATTAAACTAATGAAACAAAATGATTTTTAAATTTATCCCAACTATTATGAAACTCACGCTTTCTTTCATTACATTACTGACACTCTAAAAAAAAACACACACAACCAACATAAATCATTAGCCCAATTTTTATGTTTTAAGTAGTCATTTTTCACTTGTTGCTTAAAATATACCTTAAACTATTTGTCATCAGTCACTGTTAGCCACTTTAACCACAAAGATATCGTCTTAAAAATCAAAATTTTTGAATGGAAACAATCCATTTCAATCCTAACATTACTATTCAGCATACAGGAGGGCAAATAGTGTATTTATTTATGTATGACGTGCACCTTTTTTAAAAAAAAACCATCATGAAATTTATGGATTGTGTGATAACTTGAAATTTGCAAATGAGAATTCAATATCTTATTTACCATTGTGCTACATATTGTGGTATAATATATTAATATACAGTAGTAATAAAAACAAATCATAGTATGTGATCTAATTACTTTTGATTTCACATCAGTAACTTAATATTGAGTGTCATCCCTTATATAGACTACATTGTAATTTTGTGTAAATATATAAACTGTTGTTATAAGTATTTTTGTTTATCTCTGCATTTTCAGTTACTATAACATTGTTACTTGTAACAGTGTTTATACTTGCATTAAATTTTTCCAGCTTGAACTTTAACCAAGCTAGTAAAAATGAGTGTTCTGTAAAATTTTTGCATTTGGTTGGGAAAAAATAAAGTTATTCACTTAGCTGAGAAATCACGTAATCATGCAGCAGGCTGTAAATATGATATTCCAGAATCATGTATAATGGATTGAAGAAAGAAAAAAGAGAGGCTTATAGATAATAGTACAAGTAGAAGAGCATTTCATAGCAGAATTCAGAAGTTTTCTAAAGTAAAAGAGCAGTCGTTTTCTTACATTAAAGACATAAGCAAGCAAGGATTTGTTGTTTCAACAGAGAATGAATTAAGTTCATTTGTGAACACACAATAAAGAGGCAAGGATGGTTAAATCTTTTTATGAATAAGTAACTATCAATAGGAAAATGTACATCTATTTGTCAAAATTTGTTGGATGCCTTTAAGGAAAAAGGATTGGCATTCCAGAGACATTTTTCTTGTAATTCAGTTACAAGAAAATAACTTTTTAGTGGAGCAGATAGAAAATGCTGATCAAAACACTAGTTTACTTTGACTTGCCTATAATTAACATTATCTGTGATAAAACTGTTTGCACGCACACTTGTGGTTATGAAAGAGAGTGATTTTACAGTCATGTTAACTTGCAGGTGGCAAGAAATCTTTCTAGATATATTTGAAATGCTTCCAAAGGGTGAAAAATTATTTGCTGATATCACTGTTAGATGCAAAGAAAAAAGGTGGATGGATAACAAGCTAGTTTTAGAGTGGGTAAAATGTGTTGAGAACAATGGCCTGGTGCTCTTTTAAAATAAAAAAAAAAATATGTTACTGATGGACAGTTTCTGTGGACATATAACGACAATATGAAATAAAACTTGGAGAAAATAGAACAATGCAATTTTGCGTTCTTACTGGAATGATATCATTATTTCATCAACTCAATATTTATATTTATCAGCGATTCAAAGCCCATTTGAAACATTTTTATTAAGCGTGGATAGCTACTACAGTCCATGAAATGACTCGTAAAGAAAAACTGAAAAAGCTGAGTTTGACATTAGTATGCAAGCCATCTCGGCTGCACAGTATCTTACTTCCTTCAAATGATTGGGTTGCAAAAAGCTTCCAGAAATGCTGCATTTCTAAAGCCTAGATAGAAGTGAAGCCTCTGCCATATGAGACAACACAGGCAACCACATCTCTTCTGAAGATGGAGATCCAAACAGTGATGAAGATTAAATAAAACACAGGTAAGAATACTCGATCATGGATGCTGGTGTTCTTTGGTGATTGGGTTTCAATTAACCACACTTCTCAGGAGTAATCGACGTGAGATTGTACAAGACTATACTTCATTCACATTCATACACATCATCCTCATTCATCCTCTTAAGTAATACCTTACGGTAGCTCCGGAGGCTAAACAGATGAAGAGAGAAAGGTAAGAATCTTTCTTCAGGTTTACCATAATGATGTTTTAACATGCTTGTCTTTTAAAATTGAAAAATATGTTAGTGAAGGACAGTTCATGTGATCATATGATGTTGATACATAGACTCTTTGTTCTTTGTTTGTTTCAGATGTGCCTGCTAGCCTAAATGTTGTTCTGTATTTTTACAGTGTTTATCAATGCACCATAATTTTTATATATAATGCAATATATATATATATATATATATATATAAATATATAATACATATTAGTATTTAATTTTTATTGTATAAAAAATAAATAGAAATCAATTGAAAATTTTATGTGATTACTTTTTCCAAAAAAAAAACTTCACCACTAATTTTCAGTTGCACATGTTATGTGAGGACACATCATATTCAAGTAAATACAGTAAAACAATTTATACAAAAAAAAAAAACTTTAAATTCCTATATTTAAGAACCCAAATCTCTGCTGAATATAGATCAATATTTTAATGCATAATATTTCTCAAGATAGCAAAATTTATAGCAAATACTTCCAATCATAATTTCTTAACTCTTCCAAAACAATTTTAACCTTATTTATAAAGCAATTTAAAGCTAGCCAAAATCTCCTGCTGAGAAAAGTACTCCTTAATAAACATAAGAATTTTTATACTCTATACACACATTTCCTTAACAAAAATGTATCACAAAGTTCTTCCAGGACTTTTGTAACCGATTCTATTTGGGAAAATAATGGAAGAAGTTTGTATAAGCATACATGTTAAAATGCTTGGTTTGCAAGTTACAGCTAGTGAAAGATTTCACTCGGATTTCAGCTACTCTGGTGAAAGGAGGTTAACTGAAATTTTTCGGATGTTAATTCAGGGACAGAATTAATGACTTCTTATGGTGTTTGACCTGAAAAATAGAATAAAATAGGGCACAGAAGGATATCTGCACTAGTTTTTGAGAGTTCTGGAGTAAAACCAATAAACTAGAGTAAAAAACCCTGGTTTTTATGTTTGACGTAGAATAACTTTGTTAAATGGGTAATAAACAGGTAAAACTTTTAAACAATATTTTTAAAGAATTTAATTCTGAACAAAATCATGTACGATAAATTGAATAAAACAAAGAAAAATGCATTCTTAATGTAAAAAAAAAACTAAATTCTTGTTTGGTGATGTGAAAAATTTGTAAAACAAAATTTACTCTTAGAAATTTAACTCTTTTCAAATATTTCTAACTTATCTTAATTTCTTTGATTTACTGAATATAAATATCCTCTCAACCCTCCAAAAAAACTGCAAATTTTTCATATTAACTTCTCTTTTAAAATACAATAACTCAAAGTTTTTTGAGCATTATAAATTTCATTCTTACAGCTTTTCTTAAAATAAAAAAAATTCTACTTCTTTATACCCATTTCTTTGACATACTATGTATAATCTTCTTCCCTCAGAGTGTAACCTACTAAACTATTTTGTAGACCAACACTTAAAAATAACTAACATTAACTTTATTTTTAATATACGTCAAATTTATATCCCTAGTTGCGGTCAATACTGCCTCCAAAAATGGTTATACATATTATCAACAGAATTTAATCTTTGCCAGATTGCATATTTTTAAAAAATTTTCTCTAAAACACATCATCATACTTTGATTCATGTAATAAGCTCAGGACCAACACTTCCTTCTATTTAATTATCATTTATTTTCCTATTATCATTAATATCAACATCAATTGTTAATTTTTAAGTATGACAAGTAATGCTTGATACCTTGGAAACCCTACCAGCAGTACATATAATTACTAATCTATTTATGTTAGCCCATACTACACTAACTGAAATTTCACTAAGCCTCATCACCTTAAGTCTCAACCAAAAATTTAAAATTGATTTTACATCCATTCACATCTTCAAAAACATAAAATCTACTTTCTTCTTTAAGTGATTCTTCTACAAGAAAGGCATTTAAATCATGGGCCCATGTTGTTTTCATAAATCCCAATAGCTCAGCTCTTCTTTTATGTGTCTCATAACAATAATCTTCCCAATAAAATAATTAGTACCTTTGAGCTTAATTCTTACAAAAATAATTCATTTTTTTTTTTTTTTTATTAAAGAAGTAAATTGTAGCAGTTTAATTTTTTTTCTATGTC